>JAEIHY010004178.1:0-19815 GCA_018904565.1 Drosophila tsacasi
AGCTGCAAGGGTATACAAACTTCGGTTTGCCGAAGTTAGCTTCCTTTCTTGTTTAAATATAAATTTCCTGATCTTACAGGGCGATGGAAACACTTCCTTCCTGCGTGCCGCTCGCGCTGGCAACCTGGAGCGTGTGCTCGAGCATTTGAAGAATAACATTGACATCAACACCAGCAATGCGGTAAATAAAATGCAAAGAAATCCTCTAACTTCCTTTTTAACAACCTTTTTATTATCCTTACAGAACGGCTTGAATGCCTTGCACTTGGCCTCTAAGGATGGCCACATCCATGTTGTTTCGGAGCTGCTGCGCCGTGGGGCGCTCGTGGACAGTGCCACCAAGAAGGGCAACACGGCACTCCACATCGCCTCACTGGCCGGGCAGGAGGAGGTGGTAAAGCTGCTGCTGGAGCACAATGCTTCGGTGAATGTTCAGTCCCAGAACGGATTTACGCCCCTCTACATGGCCGCCCAGGAGAACCATGATGCAGTGGTGCGTCTCCTGCTGTCCAACGGAGCCAACCAGAGCCTGGCCACCGAGGACGGGTTTACCCCATTGGCGGTGGCCATGCAGCAGGGTCACGACAAGGTAGTGGCTGTGCTCCTCGAAAGCGATACCCGAGGCAAAGTTAGGCTTCCTGCGCTGCACATTGCCGCTAAGAAGGACGACGTCAAGGCCGCCACCCTGCTCCTGGATGTGAGTATTTCTTTCCGGAATCGAAACGTTAACAATTGCTAACTTAAATCCTTTCTTTACCTTTCCAGAATGACCACAATCCGGATGTAACTTCCAAGTCGGGCTTCACCCCGCTGCACATTGCTTCGCATTATGGCAACCAGAACATCGCCAACCTGCTGATCCAGAAGGGAGCCGATGTCAACTACTCGGCCAAGCATAACATCAGTCCGCTGCACGTGGCCGCCAAGTGGGGCAAGACCAATATGGTCTCTCTGCTGCTGGAGAAGGGTGGCAACATCGAGGCCAAGACCCGAGATGGTCTCACTCCGCTCCATTGCGCCGCTCGCTCGGGACACGAGCAAGTGGTGGACATGCTGCTCGAACGGGGAGCTCCCATCAGCGCCAAGACCAAGAACGGTTTGGCTCCTCTTCACATGGCCGCCCAGGGTGAGCATGTGGATGCCGCCCGCATCCTTTTGTACCATCGTGCCCCAGTCGATGAGGTGACCGTGGACTATCTGACCGCTCTCCATGTGGCCGCCCACTGTGGCCATGTCCGAGTGGCCAAGCTTCTGCTGGACCGTAATGCGGATGCGAATGCGCGGGCGTTGAATGGATTCACTCCGCTGCACATTGCCTGCAAGAAGAACCGCTTGAAGGTGGTGGAGCTGCTCCTGCGTCACGGCGCCAGCATCAGTGCCACCACGGAGAGTGGACTGACCCCGCTCCATGTGGCCGCCTTCATGGGCTGCATGAACATCGTCATCTATCTGCTGCAGCACGATGCCAGTCCCGATGTGCCCACTGTGCGTGGCGAGACGCCACTGCATCTGGCTGCCAGAGCCAATCAGGTGAGTCGATGATTCCAGGCTATGCAGGATTGGTTCTAATTCTGCTCATCTTATTTCAAATCCCTTTCAGACCGACATCATTCGCATCTTGCTGCGCAATGGCGCCCAGGTGGACGCTCGTGCCCGGGAGCAGCAGACTCCACTGCACATCGCCTCGCGGCTGGGTAATGTGGACATTGTGATGCTCCTGCTGCAGCATGGCGCCCAGGTGGATGCCACCACCAAAGACATGTACACGGCTCTGCACATTGCCGCCAAGGAGGGCCAGGATGAGGTAAAAGAGCTGATAGCGAAAAAGATCACCGACCACATCGACACCGTTTACCTGATGCAGCTGTTTTGGATACGCCATCAGGAGTTTTTCATTTGATACTTAGTCCTTAGTCCCATTTCTTTGGTTTTTCCTTGTATTACGAGTATTATGAGTTGTCTCTTTCGCTCTTGTGTTGTTCTCGCTTTTTCGTTTGTTTTCGAATAAATGTTGCAACTCTTTTTTAGATTTTATGGTATTTTTTATGGTTTTTAATTAAGTTCTGATGTGTTTAAGTTTTATTTTCAGCATTATTGATTTTTCAGTTTAAAATGAAGAATTGGTTTGATATTTAGAACTTTTCTTGATTTTGAATATATGTTCTAAGTCCTTTTTCAGTATTTTGGTTTGTATTTATTGTCCTGTATTTTGAAATACTATTTTTTCTTTTTTTCTTTTTGAAATAATTTTTACAAACTTGATTTTCACACGAACTTTAACGACTTTTAAGTAGCTACTGAATGTTAACTAATTAAACCTTCTCTAGGTGGCCGCTGTGCTAATCGAGAACGGTGCCGCCTTGGATGCCGCCACCAAGAAGGGTTTCACGCCCCTTCACCTGACCGCCAAATATGGACACATCAAGGTGGCTCAGTTGCTGCTCCAGAAGGAGGCCGACGTGGATGCCCAGGGCAAGAATGGAGTCACGCCACTGCATGTGGCCTGCCACTACAACAACCAGCAAGTGGCCCTGCTGCTCCTGGAGAAGGGAGCCAGCCCCCATGCCACGGCCAAGAACGGACACACTCCATTGCACATTGCGGCCCGCAAGAACCAGATGGACATTGCCACCACACTGCTGGAGTACGGTGCTCAGGCCAATGCCGAGAGCAAGGCCGGGTTCACCCCGCTGCATTTGAGCAGCCAGGAGGGCCATGCCGAGATCTCCAACCTGCTCATCGAGCACAAGGCCGCCGTGAATCACCCGGCCAAGAATGGTCTTACCCCGATGCATCTGTGTGCCCAGGAGGATAACGTGAATGTGGCCGAGATCCTGGAAAAGAACGGCGCCAACATCGACATGGCCACCAAGGCGGGCTACACTCCGCTGCATGTGGCCTCCCATTTCGGGCAGGCCAACATGGTGCGTTTCTTGCTCCAGAATGGAGCCAATGTGGATGCGGCCACCTCGATTGGATACACACCGCTGCATCAGACCGCTCAGCAGGGCCATTGCCATATTGTGAACCTTCTGCTGGAGCACAAGGCCAATGCCAATGCCCAGACTGTCAACGGGCAGACGCCTCTGCACATTGCCCGCAAGCTGGGCTACATCAGCGTCCTGGACTCGCTGAAGACCATCACCAAGGAGGACGAGGCAGCCGCTGCCACGACCCAGGCCGAGGAGAAGTACCGTGTGGTGGCTCCAGAAGCCATGCACGAGTCCTTCATGTCCGACTCCGAGGAAGAGGGCGGTAGGTATCCTTTCAGCACTCAATCAACACCTAACCATAAGCCACAAGCTCACTGCCCAGCTAGTCAGCCAGCACACAGACACCACTTAGCACAAACCCATAGATTACGATTACGATTACGAAAACGATTACGATAGTCCTAAGTGAATCCCCGTTCTTTTATGCGTGTCCACCGTCAGGGGACACAAATTTGGAATTGGACGCAGGCTACGAGTACGGCATTGGCCCAGGTCGGTCAGATGCCCACGTCTATCTGCCGTACTACCAGGGCGACAATCTCTATGTCTCCAGTAAGTGTCTCCCAGGGCCACTTGGAAGTCCCCACACGTATCCGTATTCGTATCTTAAATCCTGGCCGTTATCAAGTGCATCAATTGGCTAATGATTGGATCGTGAATTGGTTTTATGAATTGACCACAAAAGTTTTGAGTACAAACGGCACTTAATATGGGTCTGAAAAATGTATAAAACTATATCTTGTCGTTGTAATTGAGTAAACAAGTGAAGAAGAAAAGTCCAATACTTCTGACTCCTTGTTATTTTCATGTGTTTGTGTTTGCTTAAATTTTATTGTGAAATCTATACTACATATTTATATGATTTTGAGGGAATTTCATTAAACAAATGTATTGTTTACCAGAGTACATTGATTTTCTGAACCGTCCGTAGCGGAAAGAATAGCTCCGATAAATACACTTTAGCTTAAGGAACCTCAAAGAGGAAGAGTCAGAATTTAAAGAATATTCCAACTAAGACAAACCCATCAAACTTGGCTATGCCTTTGAAGCTAGTTTTCTAACCTGAGAGATATTTCTTTAAAAAAAAAAAAAAACACCTTGCCTTTCAGAAAATATGTCAAATCGCAATTGACATGATTTTCAGGGCCTAGGTTGGGATTAATTATCCCAAATCCAAATCGGCTTGTAACCGCGGCATGCAATAATGTATCTTTGTGTGTCTGTATCTATATCCATATAATATGCTCCTATTTAACGGTCATGCTAGCTTTACATATTATATCACCCCCTATATATCCATTTATAAATATCAACGTAAAATTATTAAGCATGTACAACTTACGAAATTTGTTAACTAAAATCAAACTCATTTGCATTCTTCTATTTTCAATGCACTGCGCTCTCTCATCTGCAACTCAACAACTCAACAACGCAACAATACAACTCAATAACTTTCAACAACAATAACGCCAACACCCAAAACAACAACTGAAACACGTAACAACAATTATAATAAATAACAACAACTACAACGCTATATGGCCGATTGGACTGTCTTGTGCTTAATCAAAATGCAAATGCTGCGGAATGCCCTCGAAACGCATCGAAATCGATTCAAAACTCTAGGCGAAGACAATATGCTATCAGATCAACCATACCGCTATCTGACCGTTGACGAAATGAAATCCCTAGGCGACGACTCGCTGCCCATCGATGTGACCCGTGATGAGCGCATGGACTCCAACCGGATGACCCAGAGCGCCGAGTATGCCTCTGGCGTGCCACCCACTATCGGCGAGGAGGTGATTAGTCCCCACAAGGCCCAGGTATATGGCAGTTCGCCCAAGGCCACCGTCGATGGTGTGTATATTGCCAATGGATCTGGACACGATGAGCCGCCGCATGTGGGGTGAGTTTCCCAGCCCCCCTTTTGGGTTTCCTTAGTTCTTTATAGAGATTGAGCTAATTTTGAATACAATTTCTTAAATTTTGACATCTGAATTAGTTTTACATCTTAACCTATTTGATCCTCAATTAATTTTCCATCCCATTGCAGCCGCAAGCTGAGCTGGAAGAGCTTCCTGGTATCCTTCCTGGTCGATGCCCGTGGCGGAGCCATGCGTGGCTGCCGGCACAGTGGAGTGCGCATGATCATTCCCTCGCGCTCCACCTGCCAGCCGACGCGGGTCACCTGCCGCTATGTGAAGCCGCAGCGCACCATGCATCCGCCGCAGCTGATGGAGGGCGAGGCCTTGGCCAGTCGCGTCCTAGAGCTGGGTCCGTGCTCCACCAAGTTCATTGGGCCGGTTATCATGGAGGTGCCGCATTTCGCCTCGCTGCGTGGCAAGGAGCGTGAGATTATTATCCTTCGCTCGGACAATGGTGAAACCTGGCGAGAGCACACCATTGACAACTCGGAAGAGATCATACATGATGTCATGCAGCAGTGCTTCGAGCCGGAGGGTGAGTGTGCAGGAGTGGGAATTCCTGCCTATTCTATATCCTATAACTGGTTCTCTTCTTGTTGCAGAGATTGCCCAGCTGGAGGAGCAGGCCGGCAACCATGTCTGCCGCTTCGTCACCTACGATTTCCCCCAGTATTTCGCCGTCGTATCGCGCATTCGCCAGGAGGTTCATGCCATTGGACCCGAGGGCGGCATGGTGTCCAGCACCGTGGTGCCGCAGGTGCAGGCCGTCTTCCCACAGGGAGCCCTCACCAAGAAGATCAAAGTTGGCTTACAGGTAAACCTCTTTAAACCGCGCAAGGGCGTTGCGCCTGAGAAACTGCGCAAGATTAGCGTCAATCATGTGCCCAAAAAGAAGCGCTTCTCGCTCATCTGGTAAAGAAACTAGATCAGTTAAACACATATACTTAAAAAGGCAAAAGAAAAAAATCATAAATCGAATACTTTATCGGTCAGCATACATATATACTCGAGCATTTAATCTCCAACTTCCCAAAGAATATCAAAAAGTAATGCAAAAGATGTTTTCCAAAATGAAATAACGAGCATTTATAACCAGTACTCCAATAACGAATAACTAATAACCATCTATGTTAACCCAATCCAAATCCTGTGTAGCAAAGTATGGTAGATCACCAGCCCAAAGCTCACTTACAGTGGTCCGAACCTGATAAATATTCCAGGTTAACCCCCACTGTAGGCGAACTTTGGAGCTGAACTTTCCAAATGTTATTACTCGTATGAAATATGTGCACTTTGTTTGATTATATTGAGACACACTCAAGAAACTTACGGCACTCAGCTTATGGAGCCATTGTGGAATCGGTATCCTCACGCTAAGCTATCCCAGTCAATATGCAATGCAAGTGACATACAATAATACCTACATATATGAACCGATTAAATCTGATCATGGATCAAGCGACAGCTGTTAGATCGCAGACTTGCATTAAGCCTACCAAACATTGTCCAATTTGCTAAGATGAAAACAGGCTTATATCGAATATTATGATACATTACCTATATGCTAACTACTCTTAACTATCCATACATTATTTACGATTATTACGATTATTATCTACCTATGCATAAGATTATACTTACAAGTTCTCTGAAATGCAGTACTACCCAATAAATTTAGTTCAACAAAAACTTTATGCCAATGAAAATGTTTTAATTACTTTTCATTTGATTACTTTATCATTGAATTGCTTTTTCAAATCAAAAACAAAAAAAATACAAGAGAGAAGAGGTGATAAATACTTATAGTTACAATTGGGTCCGGTCTGAGGTGCCTAACGAAGTTGTAACCTTTTTAGCCATGCCGTAAGCAAAAAACGATTTTATAATGGCCCCACTCATGAGTTCAAATTATTCGCACGTTTTATTTGCATTTATATCTGATATCTGTAAACATTTTCAATATCTTCCGTTTTGAGTTCTGTATAAATTGTATAAAGTTTATATTTTTAATTTCCTAGTTCCTCAGTTGTAGTAAAAGTTTCTTTGATGACTAAATTTATTGGGACATAAATGGGCTCGAACATTGTTATCGTTTGTAGTAAACTTATGATGTATTTACAACCAAAAACATGCAATTGTTCAATACAAAAACCATATAAACGATATACATAAACATCAAACTAAATAAGCATTGTACAATACTGAAATTTTACAAAAACAGAATGTTATCGAATCGAAAATGTTCACCATTTAGCCCAAAAGACTCATTTCATATTATTTGTTTAACTTTTATGTTGTTTCCTTAATGCAGACAAGAGGCGCATATTTCGTATATTCCTTTTTGTTTATGGATTTCGGTTGAGTTTCCTTTAGTTCATAACTCATGACTGTATATGTAAGCGTGGCCGGGAAATCGATTTTTGTCTATCGTGCCAATCGAAATCCGTTACACTCGTTCTAGGCCCAGCCGGTCGATCCCGATCTCACCGCCAAGCTGCTGGGCCGCGGCGTGGCCGTATCGCCGATCGTTACGGTCGAGCCGCGGCGCCGCAAGTTCCACAAGGCCATCACCCTCAGCATGCCCGCCCCCAAGGCGCACAGCCAGGGGATGATCAATCAGTACTCGGGCAACACGCCCACCCTGCGCCTGCTCTGCTCGATCACAGGTAAGTTGAAGCCGCTCCGCTACCGATCCGCAAGCCGGTCTTTTGTGTTGTTTGTACGATGTGATCCAAGCAGTTATAATTACCAATTACCAATTACCATTATGACTATTACGAGTATATCCACTTACATTTCCATTACGTTAGTTGATGTTTTTGAGTATTCAGATCCTACTTGAACCCCGATCTTCCACATCCCCCCCTCTTTCTATCTTTCTAAATATATACCTCTGTCTCAGGCCTCATTTGTTCATTCCTGTTTTTGGTTTCTTGAGTGTATACTATATGCTTTCGTTCAGTTGAGTTCGTACCTGCTTCCGTTGTTCGTTTTGGTTGTCTATAACATTTAGAATACAAGTATCTCTCATGTGCTAATATGTAGTACTATATATAAACCATACATGCCATATATACTATATCCAATCCTGTACAGTGGAAAGTGCCAAGCTAAATCAATTGATACCTCTGGGAGCCACTCCCGACCTGAAATTGTAGTTGAATCGAAGGGCATTCGCTCTCATCTAGGTCCCATCCGATCCGAAATGAAACATTGTGCTTGTGTCTGTGTAGTAGATGTTCGTACGGACGGCTCCGCCTCGTATCGTATCCTATATCATATCCCACTTGGAACTCTAGACAGTTGTAGAGCATTTGTCACTCATCACCTCAGCATTCAGACACGGTTACGCCCATTCATCACTACACTCTGACATTCTGACACACCCACAGTTTAAGATATAGAAACAGAAACAGAAACAGATACAGATACAGACACTCCACCTGCCACGTACTCAGCCCGATCATCATCCAGATCTATGTCATGTACAGTGTGTCTCCCATTGTGCCAAAAGGTGATCGTTCCGTTACCCTTTGTTCGATTTGCGTTCGTTATCGCTTTAGTTCGTTCTGATGATTTCCGATGATTTCGATTTCTATTTCGATTTCGTGTTGAGCAAAAACAAACCCAAACAAATAAACTTCAATTCAATTCTTGATTGAAAACCTATTTAATTGTTCTATAATTTCGTACTAATGCGTCATTGCATATGTGTGCACGCATTCCGTTCTGTTTTCTCAATCCATTGAAGGTGTGTTTCGGAAAAGGTCTCTAAAAGGTAACTAAAACTGACTCAAACGTCACAAATACTAAAATAAATAATACAAAAAATTCAGAAATTCACAAACATGTATGAAGTTTCAAATTGAAACTGTTTACCAAAAATAAAATCGTTATTTGTTCATATTTAGTTGTTTCGTTCTATGCCATAAAAAAGAAAAAAATACAAATGATAATAATATTGATAAAAAAACGAATATTATTGTGTTGCAAATGAGGCAAACAACAAAATCCAAGAAGAAAATTTGACAAAAAAAAAATTTGAAAATTCTGCATACTTTATTTATGATAAATTCTCTTGTTAAGAAACTATTGCAAATATTTCAAAGAATTATTTTTCAACTTCTACGCCTTAAAACCTTTTTGTTTTATTGGATTTCGTTGAGTTTGTTGCTCCTAAGTTGCCCCATTGATTTCCTGAGTTCCATTGAGTTCGTTGCTTAAATTCGGGTTGCGCTGCCTCTTTGGGGTTTACTGTGCCAGAAGCTCAGGACTAACCTTGTGTTCGGGGCCCACTCCAGACCCCACTCTATTGGCCATGTCCCCCATGCCAAGATATCGCTTCCAGCTCAAAACAGCTTCGTTTTGAAGTAAGCCAAACTTTCCAATTTACTTTTTCGAACCTTAAGCTTGTCATGCAAACGTCTTTGCCGCCTTCTCTTTCTCTCTGTCTAACCTCTCTCCCTCTAACATCTAACAATAATATGATTACCTAAGCGAATTTCTGACTGCACGCGGTTTACTGCCAAATATATACCTAAACTGCACAATTTCATTAAAGAGTTTGTAGGTCTTGTAAACTAAACTAAACGCTAAATAAAGTTGCTCTTTGGGCCATCGAAACCGTATTTGAAGCAAGGCCACCTGGTTGTGCCGAAGTACTTTGATTTGTTCCGTTATTCAGTTACCAATTCGAGTCTTATTCCATTCCAACATGTCATCCTTGTTAAGGCTATCATGCTTCCAGTTTAATTTCCATTAAATAATTATTCTTTTCGGTTGGAATGCCGTGCACCTGATTGTGGTTTGTTTAAATGTTCGGTTCTTTGTTTTGTTAACAGCTTTTATTTAGTAAATCATCAAGCAGAATATTATTATGTACATAGACTATTTTCCAAAAATAAAAATATAAAGAACGTTAATGATCAATTTCGAATTTCTACTGTTTGTGGCACCAAAGAGAACTTTTCTGAAACCGAATAAATGTCAACTGTTGAGGAAGAAACTAAAGTCAAGCGAGTGCTATGACAAGCTCAATAATATCTAACTACAAGCAATGTTTTCTTATTGTTAAATACAAAAATATAAACATAAAAGATAAATATAAAGTTGACGATTCCTTTGTACCTACATTCCTGAATTCAGTTAAGGTTTCCCTTATTTTGTCCTTGATTTCTTGATATCGTTTTCGTTGGGACTTTCGTTGTTTTGAACACATTTACTACAACAAGAAACACGTGACACGCTCACTTATTTTCCATTCAAGAGAAACCAAAATATGTTTTTCCAAAATATTAAGCATGTTGTTTCGAAACGGCTTCAAAGTAAGCAGCGCAACAAGTACCCTAGTACTCGTACCTCTGTAAATGCTACAGCCCAACCAAATTAACCAGATATATGCTTGAAATCAAAGTGCCTCATCATACACACACACACACTCCATAACATCACAACACACCATGCCACACACGGCTATCCACACTCAACATTCATCACATTCATGTCATGCCACACAGATAACAAGATACTCGATATTTCCAATACTTATCGCTAAGATTTTACTATATACCATTAACTATATACAATAATACTTTTCGATACTACTCCTGTTCCATCTAATTGCTTTGTAATTAAGACACACAATCGTATTCTCTCTGAACAAGTTTTTGAGTTGAGATTTTATGGTTTCGTTTGTGAAATTAGTTCAACCATTTTGTAATTCAATTCAATTAATATCTGCTAATGAGACAACAGTAGAGTTTTCAAGAGTTTTTACATACATATATGTAGTCTATGCGTAAACCCCCCCATGTCCCACATCTGAGCCCCGCAATTGAACGTCTCCGTATTCCGTTTTCCGTCTCCCATCTAACCCCTCCATCGCCAGGCGGACCGTCCCGTGCTCAGTGGGAAGATGTCACCGGATCCACACCCCTGACCTTCGTCAACGATTGTGTCTCCTTCACGACCACCGTCTCGGCCCGATTCTGGCTGATGGACTGCCGCAATATATCGGATGCCACCAAAATGGCCACCGAGCTGTACAAGTGAGTGGTCGAAGATATTTTTCACGAGCTATATTTTTCATTCATTATTCTCGCCACGCAGGGAAGTAATCCACGTACCCTTCATTGCCAAGTTTGTGGTGTTCGCCAAGAAGATCGAACCGTTCGAGGCCCGCCTGCGGGTATTCTGTATGACCGACGATCGCGAGGATAAGACGCTCGAGAAGCACGAGCTCTACACGGAAGTCGCCAAGAGCCGCGATGTGGAGGTTCTCGAGGGCAAGCCGCAGTACATCGAGATGGCCGGCAATCTTGTGCCTGTGACCAAGTCGGGTGACCAGCTGCAGCTGCAGTTCAAGGCCTTCCGCGAGAACCGTCTGCCCTTCACCGTACGCGTTAAGGATCAGCATGCCGACATCGTGGGCCGCACGCTGTTCATGAAGGAACCCAAGGTGGCCAAGGGTGAGCCACCGCAACAGCCCATCTGCATCCTGAACATCGTACTCCCAGAGGCAGTGATTCCGGATTCCACAACGGCCTTCTCGGACCGTGTCACCTCCGCCTACAGGACATCAATGTTTAGTTTGAGCAAACATCAAAATGACCATTACATCGGCGACATTCGCATCGTGGATCTGTCGAATCTATTGGGCAAGGATTGGATCCAGCTGGCCCCAGAGATTGGCATCAATGCGGAGGAGATTGACGAGATCATCAACCAAAACACCGACAGTATTGCCAGACAGGCCCAGAGCATGATCCGTCTATACAAGGACAAGCCCAACTACGACATCCTTTTGCTGGAAGCGGCGCTCAAGAACATTGGACGGGATGATATTATGAAGAAGTGCAAGAGTGGGCGACTTTCGCATTCCCGCGAGTTTGATGACACGGACATCATGAAGAACTCAGAATCCGTGGAGGAGCTGGTTCGCAGAGAAAGTAAGTACGAAATAATTGTGAAAATAATGCCAAGGCATTTACAGATTTCAAATATATTTATAAATATCTGAATCTTCAAAGCCCAGAGCATTATCCAATTCCATGTTAAATAACCCTTTAAGCTCTTCCCGCAGGCAAGCGAATCCAGCAAATCAATGAACGCGAAGAGGTCAAATACTCTGCCGAGGAGAAGGAAGTCGAAGAGTCCGAGTCCGACGAGGAAGCTGCCAAGCGCACGGTTGCCGAGCGCCGTGAGAAGATTGTCAAGCGTCTGTCTATGGAGCGATCCATTCCTGCCTCCACGCAAAAGAAGGAGATAACCCGCGAAATAACCGAGATTAAGCGGAAGAGTCTAATCGAAGATAAGAAGGCACACCACGAGTCCGAAATATTGATGCAGCTGCCCGCAGATAATGTGATCATTAAGACAACCACGGTACCCGAGCAGGTCATTAAGATGAAGATGGGCAAGATGGACTCGACCGAAGTGAGCAAGAGCGAGTTTGATAAAGAGCTGACGCACAAGTTCAAGACGTCCGGCCGCAGCTCAGAGGAGGAAGACCAGCCATCATCCCCAGACCAGACCGACAAGATTGTCCAAGACATCAGCTCCGCTGAGAAGAAGGAGAAGGATGGAGTAACCTTCAGTCGGGTGACGACTATCACTCGCCAGGAGGCTCGTGACATCACCGAGGATTTCCTGGAGATGGAGAAGCGCAGCCAACTCCCAGCTACTTCCACCACCGCAACCGTTCACGAGAAGTTCGTTGAAGAAGTCAAGGAAAAGAGCCCTCTGGCATCAGTGCCGCAGGAAACCGTCAGGGAGGTCCAGCAAGTCATCAGCGAGGTCACAGAAATAGCCAGCAAGAAGGTTGAGAACATAATTAGCTCCTTCGAGACCACCAAGCCCCAGGAGGCGACGGTAGTCCTGCCTACCCAGGCGACTGCCGAATCAACGAAAGTCAGCGAGACCATTAAGCACTTAGAGGATGTCAAGACGGTGGCCCAAGAGCAAAAGAAGACGGTCCAAGTAATTGAGAGCTCCAGTATTGAAGAGACCATTGCCGACTTCGAGGCCAAAAAGGTGAAGTATGACTTCCATGGTGGCGAGCCCAAGACCCAGATCCCTAAGTTCACGCGGAAACCAAGTGAGGATTCCATGAAGCCCACAGCGGCTCCACGTGCTGCGGCTGAGCATGATATGGAGTCTGTAATAGATACCAAGTCCGAGAAGCCGATCTCGAAGATTCCAGTCAAGACATCAGCACCAGAAGTCGATGCTCGAAAGATGACCCTAGACTTCCTGCAGGGCGAGAAGCTAGCCGCTGAGTCTAAGACAGCCCCGGCAGCCAGCAAGATTCCGAAGGTGGAACCAAGGAAATCAGTAGAGAAACTGGTTGAGAAGGAGTCGAAGATTTTAGATGATGTTGTGGCCTCCACGGCCACCATTATGACAGCAGGCCTTGGTGCCGAGCAGCTCAAGGATAAATCCGTCAAACAGCCGGAAATCGCCGCCAAGGCTGATACTGTCGCCGAAAAAGTTTCCGAACTAATGGACACATTCCACAAGATCGAGGAGAAGGTGGTCGCAAAGTCTGAGAAGCCCTCGGAAATTTCCAGCAAAGTGGAGAACTTGGTAAAGGTTGAGGATAAGCCCCTGTTGCAGACTCGATTCAAAGAGGACAAGGTGGCGGAAAAAGTGGCCGATGTTATCGAAACATTCCACAAGATCGAGGAGCAGATCACCACATCTGAAGCTCGCAAGCTCACCCACGATTTCCTTAGCATGGAGCAGCAATCCCAGCTGCCCAGCTTGTCCCAAGCCGCTGAAAAGCCTCTTGAGTCCAGTTTTACATCCACCTCGGCATCGGAACCGGATTCAGTGATCTCAGTGAAACCTTTGCCGCCGGCGAGTAAGATACCTGTAGTTGAGCCTAGGAAAACCCTGGTCGAGGACGCTCCAAAGCCGCTGATCGAACCTGAACCTGTGAAGCCCAGCGAAAAGAAACTCCTTAATGAGCGCCAGCTTACCGCTGATTTCTTGAGCATGGAACAGCAAACTCAGCTGGTGTCTGAACCCGCCAAAACACTCGTAGAGGAGGTAACGAAGTCTGCGGGGCAGCAGGTTGATCAGGCATACAAACCGAAAACTTTGAATGAGCGCCAGCTCACTGAGGACTTCTTGAGCATGGAGCAGCAAACCCAACTGCACTCTCAAATTGTTAGCGGTGATGCAAAGCCAACAGATAAGCTCATCGATGGCATCGAGTCGGCGGCCCCAGTTGGTGATGTTTCACCATTCCACACTCCCAAGCTGACCACCAGTGTGGTGACCCAGGAGTCTCAAAAGCTGGCAACTGAATATGACAGCGACACCTTTGACAAGCGGGCCACTATTCCACTGAACGAGACAATCAAACAAGAGGCACTCACTGCTCCCGTGTCCATGGAGCCACGCAAGTCTCTGACCGACGCTGAGTTCTGCAAATCGGTGGGCGATACGATCACCAAGAAAATGAGCGAGGGTGTGATTGAGATAACTGATGAGCTCAAGAAAATGGGTAAGCTTACCCTTACCTTGGAAGTTCCTTATTTCCAACTATGACATCTTTCAGCGAGCGACATTCCACACTCCATGACTCCTCCGCCAACTCCTAGTGACACCAAAGCCGAGAAGCAGAGCGAGCAGCCCGAACTGATTAGCTTAGAGCGTGGTAAGTTCTTGAAATTAAGTGCTGCCAGGTTTTAGATATTCAATTCAATTCAATCAAAGATTATCTGGCCGACACTGTGACCACGCTGCACTCAACCACAGAGTCGACATTTGAGCGCGTCTCTGCCATTACCAAAATTGGTAAGTGCAAGTCTTGAAATGAGTGGCTGCCTCCTATGCTCAATTTCTATGCAATTTGTAATTGTTATGTAAAATGATTTTATATTTAAATTCCTATGTTTGCCTTTTACGATAAAAAAAAGAATATAAATCTGTAACTATGATTTAATGTACACCCCTTCTTTTTTTAATTTACATTTCCATTTTAAGTTTCGCCACAATCCGTAGTGTTCCTTGAACTGTTTTTCCGTTCTATCTCATTTCGTTACTCCCACCTCTTTCTCTCTGTACCCCTACATTTCGTCTTGATTTAATTCCAAAGGCTTTTTGTATGCAAAGTACCATTCAACCATTAAACGATTGCGATCCAAGAACTGTTAGTTAACTGTATTTATAAACCTAAACGGCAAACTGCTAACTGCTACTGTGTGTATCTTAATAAAAAAAATTCTGTAAGTGCGGCAGTGAATATGCCATAAATCTAAGCTAACAAGGAAGCTAGCAAGGATCCAATCCGCAGATAACAACCGCCAGACCGTAGCGCATTGAATGAACGTGGCGACAAATTCTCGCAGAAACTTACTGGCCAGAAAGCCAGCGCTAAGTTGCTAAGTATGCCAGCTAATCCAATTACGTTAACACTGACGAAAGGTCGCAGAAACATCGCTAATTGTCTGGCTGGCGCCGTTCTGCGCTGTAGATATAGTACTTGCGTATACGTAACATTCGGTGGTGTCAATGTCAGTGGGGCAGTGAATCGATGCATCGATCCGCGAATCGATTGTGCGCCGCGAACTTTCCTTTACTCTCGACAGGCTTTCCGATCGGTGGAGACATTCCCGTTGACTGGCGAAAGCCTATTAAGTCCCTTAGCCCTCGAAAGGCATCCCACAGTTAATAGCATTTTCCAGGGGTTCCTTATATAATTGGCGGCTGTGCAATCTGCCTTTGCCACTGCCACGGTGAGCAATGCGACCGTTGCGCACTTATGTCATAGGGCCAGAGGCCAGCCAGCCAGCTAGCGAGAGAAAGCCGAGCGGTGGCGTATACTTAATTTAATTTGCTTCTGGCATTCTTGCAGTACGGCTACAGGCGCGCTTTCCGAGCAGATTTAGTTTCGAATTTGTATTTCCCAAGTACGCGCGATTCAAAAAGCGGACAGAAACGCGGTGCTCTGTCGGTGCTTTAAGGAGCAGCAATAGCAATTATTTCAGAACAGAAAGTGAAGTTGATCAGCGATTACGATTTGTGTTTATACAGCTTGTTCAGTGCGCTACGGAATAAACTAATTAAATAAACTTAACCAAAACACTAAAGTAACTTTAAGCCTATTGTATCTTAATGGTAAGTTCCCATGTACAATTACAATCAATTTGAAAAGTTGCCACAGCTGTAGGACTTATGTTTATGCATCTACACATGATGGGTATCGTTTTCTGATAGGGCTCCCTCATTGTTGTCCACTCAACTCTCATGGTGTAACAATTACGTTTGCAATTTTTGACCAACTATTTAAGCAATTGAGTTTATGTTTCGTAATCTACTACTACTGCTGCAAGTTACAGTTAAAATACTTCGATTTGTGTGAACATATGTAATGACCTTGTTTAATATACTCGTAAATAACTATAGATGGATCTATGGATAAGCCATGCCATGTAATCTACAATACTACCTACTATATATTGATATACGTTTACCAATTACTACAAGATTTTTTTCATTAAGATAAACACTTTTGGCATACTTTTGGATTTCCGAAATTAAAAGAAACCAAATTGAAACCGTGCCCATATGGGGATCAGCCAGCAGCTCCGCTCCGATCTCCATATGAGGACTCATCGAAGAACACTCCAGTAAACCACCATGGCCTTCAGTTTGCAATGTTTATGTTTGATTTGTTTTCAGCAAATACTTATGTGTTCTGTTGCTTAACTCGTAACTTTAGCAATTCTCAACGAAAAAGCCTATATACCTATCATATATATCTTACGGTATTAGTGTACTGTAACTGAATGTCAAGTCGAGCCACATCCAGTTCTCACAGTAGCATCTCTTATAGTATATAGCATATCGTACTCCTATACTCGTACTCTTAGTCATTATTTGCGATTTTTAAGCCAACAACAGCCACAGCCACAACTACATATATTAGCCCACCATATAACCAGCCTATGTTTGTTTGCACCCAGACCCACCAACCCAGCGAGCTTCTTTGTGTAATTGGTTGTTCATAGATCGCATTGTGTAGCGTACGAGTATGTGACATATGATGTCGTGGTTGTTCTTATTCTTGCAGTACCTTAGCCAATTTGCCTCTTTTGATTTCGTAATCAACATAAACATTGCTTAAATATTTGCAAACCAAAAATGTGCAAACGTAATTCAGCTCAGCTCAAGAATCGTACTCGATGCATTCAATTTTTGTGCAGCAATTAAGCAGAAATGGGCCCAATAATCCACGACCTCATATGCAGCATCTTCAGTATGTATGCGGCTGAATGCAGCTCAGCTCCGCTAAGCTCAGCTAAGCTAAGCTTCATCTGCGGAAAATATATATTTTGATTTCGCTTCTCGACTAACTTCCATAAGCGTAATTGCATGATTGTGCCTGCTGCTGGGTTTTTGGCGTACAGCTTGTAGTAAGAATATGTATGTGCGACAAACTATCTCTGTGTGTCGGCAACTCAATTGCACTCTGTACATAGACTAACCCACCATTAAACCCCATGGATGACTTGTAATCGGTGTTAACTGTCTTTATATTGTCATGTTTTCTACTTCTACTTCTTAACAAAACCAAAACCAAACCCAATTTTGCCGTCGCGGAATGCCTCAAACAGAGCACTTCAGTGTTCATAATGTAAAACCCGAAACCTTTACAAGAACAGATGAAACTGATAAGCTGCTTCATAGTGTGGTAGCTCCCCTCGATATTCCGAAAATGTACTCACCAGACACTACCTCATTTACAGAAATGAGTACAAGTAGTCAAACACCGAAGATGAAGACGACCACGACGACCTTGACAGCGCAAATAGATCGAACCCTAGTTGACCTGACCATGCCAGAGCAAGATAGGCCAGAGCTTCAGCAAGAGAAGCAGGAGAAGTCGCCAAAGGATCGGTCAGCAGTAGATATAGATGCAGAAACTGAGAAGACTGCCAGTGATAGGGAGTACTTAGAGCAGATTATGGGCTGTGGCGACGTCAGACGCAAGGTTATGCGTTTGGAGAGCAGCGGCAGTACAGAATCATTGGATTCGAGTGTCAAGCAGCCGGCTGTGATACCCAAGTACATAGGCGACAATGTGCCGGTGGTGCGAGAGGTGGTGCAGAGCATCGAGGATAAGATCTGCAGTACCACGGTGTCGGCCATTCCGTTTGCAGTGCAGAAGCGGCAGCCCCATGATGATGACAAGGAACCCAATGTGGTGGAACTGGAGAAGCAAATACTAACGCCAGCGGACTTGGCTCTGGAAAAGTTAATCAAGTGCGAACTGCCCGCAGAGGTAGTCAAGATTTCGCCCATCGAGGCCATGGAACGTGTGGGCCTTGGCCTGAAAGAGATTGAAGAGGAAGTTTGCGAGAAAGTTTGTGAGAAGCGTAAGGCCTTTGAGGTGGCTGAAGACTTATGTGAAACGGATAAGACTTTAGCAGAACAGGTAATAGGATTAGGTAGGCAAGTAGAAGTGGTACCTGGCAAGATTTTAACTGATACTATTGAAGAGCATAAAGACTTAGGGGATAAGGAAGCCATTGACTCCTTGCCTAGGGTTAGGGAAGTAGTGCAGGACATTGAACGAAGATACCCAGTATCAAGCCTTGAGGCCAAGCCATTTAGTCCACGAAAGAAGCCAGCTCAGGACCGGAAGGTGGATGTTTCGACTATAGAGCAGCAAATTTTAAGCGATGTCGATCTGATTTTTGATGGGTTAGGCTCAAAGTGCGCTGCAGAGCAGAAAGTGCACTCCCCCGTTTCGGCCGTGGCCAAGACTAGCGACAGTATTGAAAACCTCGAAGATGTCTGTGAAAAGAAGTGCTCAAAGCGCATCATCTCAGAAATGGCAAAGGCCAACGAAGAGCAAGAAAAGGCGGAAAGTGTACTAGAAACTGACGACGTCAAATCGACCACAGCCAAGTTCCTAGACCACGAGTCCAGTAGACTTCACGTAGCTGAAAGTATTCATGATTTTGAGACTAAGAGTATTGTTCGCGAAGGGTTAACCGGGATTGCAGAGAGTCAAATTAGATTATTAACAGAATGTGATAAGCAAGAATTTCCAAAAGAATTAACTAAGGACACTAATCTAGTAGAATTTCCTAAAATTGCACACACCTTGGAACGATTACATTCCATTTCAAAAACAGATATTGAACACATAAAGGAGATTGTCCACGAAGCCAGTGAATTTGAGGTGAAGCTAGATACACTAGTTGACCAGTCCATAGCACTGGAAGAACAAAAAATCGTTGAAAGGAACTTAGCTAGCAAATTTCCAACCCAAGATGATGCTAATAAGCTTGAGGGACTGCAGCAATCGATCTCAAAAACCTCTGAACTGGTTACAGTGGCTGAAGATGCACAAAATAAGTTTCCATCTGATGGGAAGCCCAAATTAATTTTAAAACCAATCGAAAGCGATAGTGACGAAGAGTTGGATAACATTAAAAAACTTGAAAAAATAAAACATCTTAAAATTGAGAAAATATCCAATACAATAGTAATTAAAGATACCGAATCTACTCAAAAAAGTACACTTTCAAAGTTTCCAACAGGAAAAGTTGACACATACACCAGTCTAGGTGAAATGCTTCCAAAACAATTCTCAGACGTTGAGAGCGACGAAGACTTTTCAGTTCCCAAACCTCAGGACAAGACTGTTGGTCACTCAACTCCATTCGTAGCTCCCTCTATCGGCGTTGGTGATAAGTCTCCTCTGAAAGAAGACGACAAGCCGAACCCCATTTACTCAAAAGATGACAAAGACCCTACTAAACTAGATGACAAACCAAAGTCACCCATTGATTCAGTAAATCCAATTCAGAAACTAAACTCGGACGATGACAGCGATAAAGAGTTTGGAGCTCCCCAGCATCAGGACAAGACTGTTG
>JAEIHY010004183.1:0-25151 GCA_018904565.1 Drosophila tsacasi
TCCTTCACTGCGTTGCAAGCTTCTGACTAAAATTATAATACCCTGCAAGGGTATAAAAATAGTTATTGTATTTAGGAACACATTCGCTTGATTGTGTTTTTTTACTTTTCGATCTTTGTGAAAGTATTTTCTTCGGGGAGTTCGTTTACTCACAACTCTTGCCTTATATAATAATTTGTAATCCACTCCCACCTTTCGCGACGGCCACTTGGAATGTATCCTCGAGATACTCAAGATACCTATAAATACCGTTTTTAATTTCGCCTCGTTATAGCGCCGAGCACCTGCTCTCGCTCCCCTGGAACTAATGAAATCATCAACCTGTGGCCACACAATCCATCAAATTTAAGTCCAGAAAGAGACAGAGAGCCAAAAGTGTTAAACAATTTTCCACAAAGACACTCGCAGCACACACAGTGTGCTTGTGTGTATGCAAATGAAGTTTTTGACTTATGCCGAGTCTCGTTTGAGTTTTCGAGTTTCGCTCGTGTGCATAATTTAAAATAATGACGGCACATGAAACTTAATGCGTCTGCCCCGCAAGAGATCGATCGAGGGGCAGTGGCAGTGGCAGTGAGGCTGCGGCAGGTGAATCAAATTGAACCCGATGAGCCTGAGGATTGATGCCTAATGGCCGATGGCTGTTGGCCAGCAAGCGCACGCACCTCGGTCACGCATCCGAGGTGCAACAGGTGTCACTCTCACTCTTACCATCTCACTCTTACCATCACTATCACTTTTTTCGGCGGCGTGAAATATACCCTACATACATAACAATTAGCCAACCAAACGAACACCCAGCATCCTTGCATATCTGTGATTTGTGATCTGTGATCGCTGATCGCTACTGGCCATATATACATATTTTAACTTCGTCGTCTGTTTTTTTTTTTTTTGTCACTTTCCTTTTGCAATGCAAATTTCTCGTGCCGACTATTAATTGCTAATGGCAGTCAACAACCAAAAAAACCAAAAAAAAGGAGAAATAACCGTTAAGACAAACGCCAAGAAAAAACCAGCCATAAAAATCGTCAACCAAATGCGGCAGCCTGGTAAGTCCCTCTCCGCTTTTCCCCTGGTTGGTCACCTGAATTTTCCACCGGCAGCTGATTTTCCGCTGCCCACGATCGGTGCTCATTCACAGTAGGCAGCAGCTACTGCAGCTTATATGCAGATTTTCTGAAAAGTTTCTCTGGGGGAAAATATGGCCAGGGTTCGAAAAATCCAGTTTGAGGATTTTGTATTAAGACAGGCTTCAGGTGCTTCTGAGTTATGAATATTTACAGCCGCTTAGGCTTTGAACGCAGACAGTAATGCCAAAATTAGGTGAATAGAAATTCAAATCGAATTAATAAAATGCAGAAAGATTAAAAATAAAATATGAATAAGTGTAAATATAAAAACTCAATATAGTACTTCTTTATAAAGTAGAGAATTCCTACTAAGATTGGGGTATCCGATTAACACAATGTATTTCTTTTGACTTCAAATTTTGTACTTATATTTACCGATATTTTACCACTGAAACTGAAAAGAAAGAAACAAATCCGGCTCGAAGGACCAATGTTTTAGGGGAAGGCATCCCACAACACAAGAACACAAGATAAATTCAAACTTAAAATGTGTATTATGTTTGGAACTAATTATTAAGTAATGTCACTTATATATAAATTTAATAAAGCTATATTGGACTGTAAGTTCTTCAAGAGTTCTGTAGAGTTCTTCAAGCTATCGCTTATACGCCTTTTCCCACATAAATGATTTGGAAACTGCGGTCAGATCCGAACTTTGTTGCAACTGTATGTCCTGCGGCAAAACAAAAATAAAACTTTCTTTGCATAGTCCGGATCCAATGGTCCACTCCACTCGACTCGACTCCCCCTATGTGCCCCTAAACACCCGAAATGTGGCTATAACTCCCTCGATTCGGAGTTATCAGCGATCTTTAGACGTTGGCATGTTTCGTTCATTGCCTTGGCTGTGGTTGTTGTTACTGTGGCCGCCGTTGACGTGTTGCCAAATGGCCATATTCAAGCTTTTATTGTGGCTCGTATTAGATTGCCATGGCCAATGCATAAATCTGTTATTGAATGCGAGCCCGAATTGGAATCGGAATCCGATCAAGAGCGCGTTTCCAAGAAAGCCAGCGGAAGGCCAAGAGTGAGACCCAGAGACTCTGTCTCGGGGCAAGCGATTCGCGCTTCTACTATCTATTCAGAATCAAAAATATTTGAAATAATTCCAATGGGGAATTCAAATTGATTGAAATAAATAACATTAAGCATTCTCTAAGAAAAATGGAATTGGAGATGGTGTTTCAAGTGGCGTTAGACATCAGTTTATAACTTCCTATCTGATGTATAGATACTTAAAACGATCCATTAGGAAGCCGTTGCTTGTAATTTGCAAGATAATTAATTGTTTGAAGCGTAGCGGTTGTTATGTTTACCCTTAGACTAGATTATATAAACTGTTAACTAATGCTTTTTAATAGTTTCTAATTTGTTATGCAGCGCGTAAACATGATCCATTAACGAACAATTGCTGTCCATAATTTGCATAATTTTGCCTGTTTTCTTTCGAATAAAAAACCTGTTAGTACAAACTAATGTTAGCTTCGAACTCGGGCCAAGTTAATGTGCTAAAATTTACCCTCTGTCATATTTCTTGTGTACCCACAAAAAAATTGGGAATTTTGTACAAAAATCTAGCCGGAGGTGAGTCACTAAGCTCCAATATGAGACACGGCTGCGGCTCTTAAAAGTCAACAGCATAAATCCCCGGCATGAAAGCGATCTCCTATCGCCGTCCTAGCAGTTCTCCCTCTCGTTCTAATAAGCCAAACAATAAATCATCATTGGGGCTTATATATATTCTTAGCAGATTTCTTTGCCAAAAACTCTGCTGACTCACGATCCCCGAAGAGCTTCGGGTCCCAAGCACCCAAAGTCCATGTATACCAGAACGATGGCTTCCCTCCATGCCCATTCCCATTCCCATTCCCAGGCTGGAACGGCGCTTTGCTTTGTGTCTTCTCCGCGTCTCCGCATTCTCCGCGGAGATTCTTGGCTTTCCTGTTGTTCTTCTTAAACTAACAAATTCTGGCATGGTCAAAAAAATAAAAAAAAAAAAACAGAACCACCTCAACCACTTCAGGGAGTTCTGGGGAGAGGGGCTTCCAAACAGGATTGGGCACATTGCTGGACATCACGCAAGGAGACTGCCGCGTTTCCACTCTTCTGGAGGAAGGAGAAAGTCTCCACGAAGGGCGGCCAAGAATCTCCAAATCTGATTCGAGGTTCGCTGTTTCCACTTGAAAAAAATATTGAATAGAGCCGGTTTTGGGATACCGTTTAAAATATGTCGAAATATATAAATTAATTCCATATTTTACACAATATAAGTGCAGTAGTGAACCCTAGGAAATAATGATAATAATGATACTAAAGATTATATTTTCATGATTTGTAGAGCTATTAGATCTATAACTAAACAAACTAAGTCACATTAATTCCTTGAACAATTTCAACTTTAAAACATTTTGTAGCCTCTTAGAGTTTGTATATATTTAGCCTTCTTGCCAAATGTAAATCATATTTTCGAAGTGCGCCCTTCGGCCAGCTGCCAAGCGGCAAGACACGATATTCTCAATGTTTTTCAAGTAGCCAGTCGGCCAACAACGAAATTTGTTATGTGCCTTACATTAGTGGGGGTGCATGATGATGGCCCCTTCGGCAGTTCCTGCCTCGTACCTACCACTATTTTGGGGGGTTTTTTTTTTGTTACTTGGCCAGTATTGTTTGGCAAACGGGCAGCAGCAGCAGCAGCAGCAGCAGAATTGACATTTCCTTTTACAACATCCAACAAGCTCTGCAAAATGAAAACGATAAATCAGCAACAGCAAACAGCGGCGTTCGTTCCATGTGATTGTCACGCTTGAAGGACTTTTCTCGTGGAAAGCAGCAACAATAAAGGCTAGGAAAAAAAACTTTAAACAAAAATGACAACAAAGGCGAAAATGAATTTGTTGCTTTTCTTGTTGGCCACCGCTGTTAACAGCATTTGTTGCAGTTGCTTTTTACGAACTAGGTTACTATGTTTGTTGAGTAATTGAGTTTGGTTTTTTCGCACACACGAATGTGTCCATTGTGTTTTGATTTTGTTTTTATTGTTGTCGATTAGGAAGCTGCCTCACATGCAACTCGGTTTTGTTTTTATGTTTCTTATATACGAGTATATGTAGTATATTTTCGTTGGCAGGAAGTGAGATTTTTGCGAGACGTCGTTACTTGGCCTGCGAGTTACGCTGCCAAATGGGATTAGCCTTACAAGGCAATATCCTTTACGGAAACTAATTATCTTGGTTATTTTCAATTAAATAAGGCTCTTAATTTAAATAGCATAGCTTATATACCTTAATTAGGTAATTATACATGGATTGTAGCCATAAACTCTAATTAATATTGGTACTTGTATAAGAGCTTTGTGCAAATGATGAAAATAAATGATAAAATCCATTTTTAAGGATATATAAAAGATAAAGCATTTAGGAAAAAGGAAATAAAATGTTTATGGCCATTGTAACCGGATTATTTTCCCTTACAACGCTATTAATTATTAAGAAATATTTAGAACTCGATGTTAAATACAATGCAAATAAATATTTTTTTATTTAAAATACTTAGACTTAAGTAGTATTCGTTACTCAATAGAAAAATCTTCTTAAATCATATAAAAAGTATACGAAACTCTAAATTAATTGGAACTCAAAGTCTTGACCTGCAATGTGTTTTGCTAGTCGACTTCTCACTTTATTTTATTTTTCGCTCCTAGCTTCCTTCTCTTCGGTCACGTTCCAACTTCTCTTTTTGCCACTACATCCCGTTGCCCCTTACCGCTTTTTTCGACTGTCTGTTTTGTGATCTAATTACTGTATTTGCTGTCCATTTTGACTGCTGCCTCCTGTGCTTCCCCGCGGAATCCTCGCCTGTGCAAAGCCTGTTTAAAATCGTCGTGCTCCGCCAGTGACTCCTTCCTCTGCAACGGGGCACCCTCCAGCTGTTTTTCCATCCAACTAGGAGCTAGTTTCTATGGCTCTCTTTCGGTTTTGTGTATCAATTTGGTGCATTTGCTTTTAGGTTTTGATTAGCAAAAAAAGAGAGAATAAACGAAGTTTTACTCTAGTAACGAAAGTACTCTAAATAATTAATTTTATTTCGTGAATTTAATAAATACAAAGCTGCATAAAAACAAGTTCATAGTAAAAACAAAACACTTTGTTATATAAAAAGTATAAAGTCTTAAAAGAAAAAATAAATATAACTCTTCTGTGTTTGTTTTCTGTTTCTGTTTTTATACACCAAATACATTGCTCTTTTAAATTAAAATCTATATTTTTTTGAGATATAATTCTCTTAAAAATACCAAAAATAAAACATAGGTTTGATTTGTAAGGCTATGCTATCGCCACTAGTTGGGCCTTTTGTTTACATATATTTTTTCAATAAACTCAACCTTTTTCGTAACTTAAATTTAATATATTCAAAATACAACAAATGCAATACTAAATATACTGATTTAAAAGTAAAGCCAAATAGTGATTGCGCCAATTTTTCACAAACATTTTTTAAATTAGTATAATTAGTCTTAAGGAAATATTCTCTGTATTTTTTTCCAACCCAGAGATACCTTTGAAAACCCCTGCATGTGCATAACTTTCGTCCCTAGTTCGGATTCATTTGCACGGGGCTCCCTTTGAACTTGTGCCCTTTTTGAGTTATTTGATTATGACATCATTCGGCACTGCAGCTTCCGTTTTTTTTCTTTTCAGCAAATAAGGAGGCCTTCAATTTGATTTCTGTTTAAAGAGAGATCTCCGAAAGCTTTGCTATCTCTCGGAAATATTGACTATCGCGGCCGTTTCGATTAAACGAATTTCCGTGACTGGATTATAAAAATATTGGAATCCATAAGGAAACTGATTTCGATGGCGATGACGATGCATGCATCAATTTTCACTTTCCACGATACAAGATACCTAAATACTTACTTATATAAGTGGTGTAGGAGATAGAGTCCCCCGCGCAGAAGTCGAAAAAGAAATCCTTGTACGTGAGGTTTGTCTTCGAGGTCACGTGGGAAACATCGCCAAAAAACACAACACGTCTTAACTGCCTGAAATTTCACCTCAGCTGCTGTGTAAGCCAAAGATTGAGATCCCCAGCAAAACACAAATAATGCCAACATATTAAATTATGAAATAAACAACGCAAAAAAGAAGGTTTATGTAAAGCCTTTGGGGAATACCTCTTGCGAATTAATTGTTAATTATTAATTGGTATTCAAAGAGTGTAAGCCAATAATCTTTGGTGATCTTTTGTCTTGCATTGTTTTCTTACATTGCGTGGATTTTGCAATTCGAGATGAAAGCTTGTCGCATGCATTACCGAGATTACATCACAGGCAAAATGAGATGGGGCTCCGGGTTGGGGCCTCCACGGGGGAGTAGTCACCTTCCAACTGAGGCAGTCAGTCATTCAGTCAGTTCAGTTGGTCAAACATGTTTACATAAAGCTAAATATAGACACGGACAAATGTACGAACAGGACACTGGAGCAGGACGGGAAGTTGCTCGGGACCCGGGACCCCGGACAGAGAAGGAGTCAGAGCCAGAGCCAGAGCCAGAGCCGGGCTCAGATGGACAGCCAGTCAAATGGTCTTGTTAATTTCCATTTTTCTATGCAAATTCCAACTTCCTCGACACAAACACACACGCAGGCAGGCGCTCACTACGAAAATGGCAATAAATGCAGGAGGCCGAAAATTTGACTTGCCATAAAAATTGAAATCCAAAATGTGGCAACAGAGGGAGAGGGACGTTGGTGCACAGTACAAAATATTTATGTACACAAATTAATCAGATTTTCTGTGTGTGACAGTCTTTGTTGACAAATAAATCTATTTAATATCTTATAAACCTTTAACAAATCTATGTTCCATTAAGAACTTTCCCAAAAATTTCTGCAAATATTTAGCACATTTATTTCAAAATTTAAAATATGTTAAGCATAATGATTACGATCTTTATTAGATCAAGTCACAAGAGATCTTAGGTGTTTTTTGCTGTGTTCAGTGGGCGTCTGTTAGGCAACCTCTGTGGGGGCATGGAAAATGGGGAAAATGGAAAATATGCCACAGACACATGACACACACACACAGACAGAGACAGACATCATCGGCGGAGAAAAGTCAACGTGCAAAAATAACAAACAACTGTCAAATGTCTGACAAACGAGACAAGGAAAAAGACAAAACTTGCGCACAACCACCGGCAAAAAAAATAATAATAACAACAACACGAGGAAGACGGAGTTGTGGGCCAGGATTAATGGGAAGCCAACCGAGACCAAAACGCCGATCAAATTGCATTAACACACAGAAAATGAGAGTATCGAATATCAGTCAGTGAGCTGTGTTTAATTAGGGGAAATTTCACTGAGGTATAATGGTAATAATAAATAAATATGGTGTTAGTTTAGTTAAAAGTAAACTGAAATTTGTATTATTTTAGGGGTTATATAGGGGAATATATTTGATATATTTTTCCTTCAATTGATGTGCCATGTTATAAGCTTAATAATATTCCAAATTAAATAACAAATTCTGCATTATATTTAATACAGATTTTTCTAAATTTAATAACCGATTCTACATTGATTATAATACATATTATAATGTTTATTTGTCATCACAATTAAATAACAGATTCTACTTTAATTTTATTACCGCAATGCTATCAAACCCAAGCTCAGCTACCTTTTAATGATACAAAATTTTGATAACCCCGTTTCGTAAACGCTGTAAATCGCTCTCTGGTATTCCCAGCTGCAAGCGAATAAATAAATCCAACCATTATCACTTTACGCCGGGTGTTAAGCAATTTTCGGTTGATTTTATTACTTTTCTGCGCTTTTCCTTTCTGTTTTATTTGTTGGTTTTTGTTGCTCGATGTCTGCGCAGTGCCTGTGTGTTTGCTTTCACGCGGAATTTCAGTCGGAGCAATCGATGTGAATGCTCCAGAGATTGAGGGGGGTTTCTCCAGCTCTTCTCTGGTTTTTTTTGTGTAGAGGAAACCGACGAGTTGGAGGGGAGCGCAATGCAGACTGGCGAAAGAATGCTGAAATTGAAGATGCACTGCACTGAATGCTTGCGTAACGAATATCTGCTGTGTGTTGGTACTTGTTGTGGCGGCTGTCGCTTCAGCTGACTCCGCTTCTGGTTGAGCTGCTGGTGTTATCAACGGTTATTGTTAGCGGCTTCTGTTGTTGACAATTGCATGGGGCATTCCCAATGGGTATATTGGTGAGGTCATCGGATTTGCGAGGCTCGGAATATGTTCTTAATATGATTATGAGTTCCTCAGAGTGTGTTTTATGTGGAAATGAAGAAAATATATATATTTTTTTATGGTGTTATATATGTGTTATATATTTAACACAAAATCATCTTATTTTTATATGGTTTAACTGACCAAGTTTATGATTTAACAGCTGATTAGGTTTATATTGCCAATTCAAGCCATTCATCAACTCAATTTTATGTCGACACTAAAAGGAGAGATAACAAATGTGGCAGCTAAGCAAAATAAATTAATTTAATTAATTAATTTGGCTCTAATTTTCAGCATTTCAAATTAGTTTTAGTTGTTAATTTAAATACAATTTTAACAATACATTTTATACAAGACATTCTGCCTGGATTATTATTTAATTTATAATATTTGTAGCTAATAGTTTTCAGAGTATCCAAGTGCCGAATATAATAAAACTCAAAATTACTGGTGTTATTGCATTGTCTGCCGCAATGTCTCCGCCTGGCAGACATTTCTCCAGCTCCAGCCTCGCCCCTGGCATCTCCGCTTGCAATCTGCATCTTCCGCCGTGCTCTGGACCTCGTTCCACGTCCATAAGATGCCATCCGAAGAGGAGGAGCATCAGCACATGGGCATGTCATTTCTTGGCTTCGTCGGGCATCTTTGGCATTTCTCAAATTTGCTTTTGTGTTTTGTGTTTCTCCTTGGCATTTCCACACAATCCCAACTCTATGTTGGGTTCCTCATTTTACTTTTTCTGCAGTAGATTTATAATTATTCATTGGTTTTTACAGCCTAGCATTTGATCGTCTTGAGGGGCGCATAAAATTCAAATCACGTATACGACGGGTGGGCCCTCTGAGAAGTCGCAAACAAATGTGCTTTATGAGGGGAGAAAAAGTCTTATTAAGCCAGTGGAAAGCTATAATTTATTTGAATGATTTTGTTAGAGGATTTGCTTGTTCCATATATTATAATAATGCATCATTATTTGAGTAATACATGGACACATGAAGAGCTATTGAAAAAATCTATAAACAAATATATATAATAACTTTCGAAGGACCACTGTTCCATGTTGTCTCCATTAGACCTTTTATTGCACTTTTCTAATTAACATATTTATTTCCCTTAACTCATGCAGTGATCATATTCATATCACGTATACGAGGAGTGGTCGCCCCTTAGAATAGTCAAGTAATTGCATCTGATTGGCGAAATACTATAAATTATTTGAACGCTTTAAGTTATCCGTTTTCGGATTTCTTCACCACCCCCCACTTTTTACCCATTTCTCCTTTTCACAAATACAGCTCATTATTTGGGTAAAAACGCGCCTGTCAAAAATTGAATAGGGAAAAGCCGAAGCCTCGTTGAAAACGAAAAGATATAAACTAGGGAAAAGAGATGGAAAAGGAAACACAATGGCTGGCAGTTGGTCTATTAGCAGCAGAGAGCTCCAGAGGCGAGCTGTGCCGCCGCATAATGAAAGCGAAAATTTAAATTTTTGATACAATTTGCAATTTTGTTGAGCCGCTCTGTGGATCCTACTCCTACTCCAGACCCACTGTACTCCATCATTCAGCGATCTCCCAGTTGCCACACCGAGAAAAAAGAATCTGTAAAAGAAATAAATATAAATTAATAAAGCTAGATTCTTAAGAAGGACATTAAAAGATCACATTCTTAATGTAAAACTGTAGAAGTGTGAATTTATTGAAGTAATTCTCTTAAAAAGTATTCTTTCCTTTTAAATCAATTTTCTTTCGGTGTTTTTTTTAGTTGGCAGCTTTCAGTTGGCAGTTTCCAGTTGCCACAAGCGGCGGCGCAACAGTCGACAAGTCGACAAAGAAAACAATTCATCATGTTGAACATGGAGGAACCTTTTCGGTTTTCCTCGAAGTTGCAGCTCGGCTTCAATTTATGCGGCGCTTAAATCGATTGCTTTGCCACATTGCGGCAATTGGAGCTGCTGTCCACCTCCACCTCCGACAGCTCCAGCTCCAGCTCCAGCTTCAGCTCCTCATCCAGCTTTGAAAGCTCCTCTAGCTCCCCGAGATCTCCTCAAGAAACCTCCAGCTGTGCGGAGTCGTTGTCGTTGAACCGTAAAACTGAAATATGAAGCGGCAGGCGGAGGGGTTTTTGGGTGATGCTTTGCGGGTGGATCGGATCGGTGCCAAGAGCCTGGCATCGCGTTGAGTGACCACGGACCATGGACCACAGACCATGGAATCTTGGGGCCACGAACCGCGGAACAGGCTCTTGCTTCATTAAGCTATTCATCCATCCATCCATCCATCCATCCATTCAGCGATCCGGAGCCGTTCGATCCACTCGATGCGATCGTGTTGTTTTATTTCGCTCTTAAATTTGCGCTAACTAGATGTCGCAATTGAAAGTAAGCTGTCAAATATTGTCGGCGGGGGTGTATTGCATACTTATACCATTGGAGTAAGAGTAAGTGTAGGCGAGTGGCGGCATAACTCCTCATTATAATGAAGAAAAGGATTCCAATCGATTTATGGCACTTGAAAATGTTATGAGAAGTGTAAGAAATAGGAAATGATTGTGAACGGAGGAGTTGCTTTCATTACATAGTTTTAAATCTCTCAATACGGCAACAAATTGATAAATTTAAAGTAATTTTGAGTTTCTTTTAGTTGTATAACTAAAATATTATATATCCTATAGTCTTGGCCTTGGCTATAAAAGGAGCTTACTTTGTGTTTATTCAGTTTATGATTGCCCAATGTCAACGGACTTGAAAGGCGCTAATTCGGCATGCTAAAACCCCCATTCGATTGCGTCAGAATCCGTTAATAAAACTTTTGTTCATCCGGAAATCAAAGTTCAAGTTTATCACGACCAATGATGGTCATTGCATAAAACGCAATAGATTTGTTTTCGCGCAATTCTGAAAGCCCCAATGGCGATCCTCAATCGAAGTTCAAGGTGAGCTGTCAAGGACTTGTTCCACTCGACTTCGGTTTCAATTGTTTTGAGCGCTCTCGACCAAAAAAAGACTCTCCAAAAGCCTTACTTCAACGTGGTCATGTGCAAATTTAATTACTGAATCACAGCCGCAAAGCCTTCGAGTATGAGTAAGGCCTGCGGCTAGACAAGTGTTACGAAGCCGAAAAAAAAATTAAGCAAACCAGAAAAGAAAGGTGGCTCTGGATACCCTTGTCAATTCTTTCTTGCCAAAAGCATTCCAGTTCCAAGTGACAGGTACACAGGTATATTTCTATTCTCAGACCCCCCCTCGAGAGTTATAGAAAAAAAAATCCGAAACTGACATATTTTTGCAGCTGCTTAAATTCAGAGAGCCTGGGGCCGAGTGTCAAAAGAACATGGCAAATCTTTTAGTTTCGCTGGAGCTCATGCTGCCGCGGCTGCTGGCTATAATTGTTAATAATAATTTATGCTAATTTTCGTTAGCACCTTTTGAGCAGAGCTTAGGCCAGGCGTTTCACCAATTCATAATGTTTGTGATTTGTAAGACAAACAAAAGGCGGCGAACGGAGTTTGAGATCCGCAGCCGCTGCTGCTGCCGCTGCTGCTGCTGGCGAATTCTCTCATTTTTTGGAATGTGGCCAGAAGAAACGTGTTTTCTAACAAAGGCCGACGCTTAATGGGTCGACAAATACAAGCCGCAATAAATAAATAATAAAAAGAAAATGCCCAAAAGGGATGGGGGTAGACCGCTGTGTGCGTGAGTATCTGTGGGTCTGCGTCCGAGCGACACTTGATCTGCACAGAAACAAAAAATCGAGTGTCTAACAAGTGATTTATTGGTATATTAAATAGCTAACTCTTAGAACTTTATATATAATTAAAGATACAATTAAATATGATGAAAACGGATGGTCTAAAGAATATATTAGGTTTCAAAACTTTCTAAAAGATTATAATGATGCTTTTAATGTCTAAGAAAATTTAAATATGACAGCCAGTACCTTAAAATGATTTATTTTACCTGTGCAATTTTTAAATATTATTTTTTCTAACCAAAAAGTATATAAAGTTGATGTAGGAACTATTTCTAAATAAATATCTTAAGTACACCCCAATATAAGCATTCTGAGACTTCAATTTCGATCTTCACCTGCTTGGCTTTTCTGCGTGTAACTGAAAATCTTAGAGACGCGTTTATGTGGGCGATGATCTCACCGCTGGAGCCATTTAATTGGCCCCAAACCGAATCCGAATCTCACTTTTGGCCCTGTCTGTCGTCTTCCCCCTAAACTTTCTTGTTATGGATGTGGCGCGCGCTCTGACCGAATTCGGAAGATGAATGTGCCACAAATGCACGGGGAGTGAGCCACGGGTGAACTGGTCGACGGGAAATTAAAATAAATCTCTCAGGGCCATAAAAATCGAGTTATCTCGTAATTTCGTTAAATCGTAATTGTTTATGCAAATTCCGACCGACTGACGCACAGTTACAGATAATGCTTCGAATGCAGGGACTGTCATGGCATGCATTTCCACTTAATGTATTTGGACAGTGCGGAAAGCGAACGGATTCGCATTTGCATTAGAATTGTGATTGACAGTCGGCGCACATGGCGTATACGCAATTATGGATGTGCGACTATTCAGACATTTCCTAGACTGCGCCGCCCGGGTTCCATTTCTGAACACACATGGCCAAGGGTTCTACATTACAGCAGCGACTTGTGGCAAATTGCCTTAGCTCGGTCCCAAATCCGAGCACAGCTAGATGGTTTTTAATTAACCCATTTTTAGTCATTTGCACATCCGGCAATTGGGGCAGGAAATGACTTCTTCCAAGCGCCGAAGAAGAAGATTCAAGATTGAAAAGCACAAAAGGCCCCGAAAAAGTAACTCGTCGTCGATGCAAAAAATTAAAATAAAAACGAAGCTAAATTTAGGGTTGACAGTGGTGTCTCAAAATTGTGGGTTTTATGTAAATATACATCACTAAACTAATTTATTAAATTAAAAGGTAAATCAGCTTTCTCAATTAGATATTAATTTTTGTATCATATAATAATAATGTAATATTACTTAAAGTCTTCTTCATTTCAAAAAGTATTGCAAATTTATTTAAAATTGGTATACAGTTAAACAGCACATTTTAATTTCTTAATATTTAAAATATTGATTTATTTATATAAAATTGTATGTAAGTGAAAATTCAATAACAATTTACATACCCTTTTATTCAATGAAATGAACATTATTTGTTGCTAAAGTTGAATATACATTTCAAAAATATATCTTTCTATTATATATAAAAGTTTTCTGCTGCTCCAGTCGTGTAAACATTTATAATAAGAGAGGGAGAGAGTGAGAGATAGAAAGGGCGGACCTAGGAGAAGCGAAGGCGAAAGGTACCTAGTACCTTAAAATTTCTAAAATAAGTTAACTTCTGCTTGTAATCATTATATAATAGCTATATATATTATTAGGTTCAGTAAACTAAATCCGATAACAAAATATGCAAATATCCGTAAGTTAAGAAATTTAACCAATTAACTTTGAAACTCTTTAATAACTTTTTGTGGAAACCTATTTCCTTTTACTAAATATTATGATTTAATAACTCAGAATTCAGATTCTCGAGACCTCACTGTATTTGTAAAAATAAAAAACAGTTGCCAAATGCGGCTTACGGTTAACGATAATGATACGACCGCCGATGATGATGTGATGATGTTATTAGGAGCAGAGCCCGTTTGTCTCTCAGACAGACTGACGACGCGATTGTGATCTGTAAGATCTCGCGGCAGCCTAAACTCCAGTTTGTGATTTTTGTATTTTGGCATTTGGTTTTACCTTTTTGTGTCTTTTGGTAGACCTAATTGATTCAATAATCAAGGTTTTAAAGCCGCTTCTACAACGATTTTCGTCTGTTGTTTCAGGTCCCCAAGAAGCTGGCGGAGTGGAGACTCTCGCGAGAGCGCACGGCGTGGGAGAGAACGGACTGTACTTCGGCAGCGTTCGGCGGCGTTCGGTGAGCGCCCGAACGCCAGAATCTCGTTTTCCGCACGTTTTCCATTCGCTCGCCTCGTGTGCCGCAGCAATCTTTTTTCGTCGCTCGGCTCGGTCGGTTCGGTTCGCGGTCGCTCTCAGTGGAGAGTTTGAGTACTCGTCGAGTATCGAGTGCCAAGTACTGAGTAGTGAGTGTTTCGGGTATTCGAGAGCCTGCGCGCAGGCGTCGCGGCTGCTGGGATAAAAAGTTATTGCTAATTGCCAGAGGGCTGCCAAAGTTCGCTGGAAAAAGTTAATGCCCGCAACAAAAAAAAGTCCAAAGCCGAAATAAAAGTGTGCAAAAATCCAAATGTGGCCAAGTCCGAAGGCAAAACAACAAGAATAAAGCACACTCTGCGAATACGACGGGTTTCGTTCTTATCGCGCTCTTGTATTTACCTTTTTTTTATGCTCAGTGCTTGACCATTAAAAAAAAAGAACACAGAGATCCTTAAGCCCCCAACTTGGCGTTATTTTTAGACGATAAAAGAATCTGGGAAAGCCAAGCGACCGAGTGGAATCGGTGAATCGGGGAATAGGGGTATCGAGGTACCGAGGAGCCCAGAGCCAGCGAGGAGCAGCAAGAAAAAAGCAGCTAAAACGACTGAAACTGCCACGAAATGGGCACCAAGTCACCCGGTGGTCCACAGCGCTGCCGTCTGATCTTGCAGCGTTGCCTGGCCATTCAGCTGACCAAGCCCGGCCACACGCCCGAGGACTTTTGGATGTACGACTCGGGATATATGATATTTCAGGTGAGTTTCGTCGGTCCCCGTTTGAGTTTCGAGTCCGCTTCGCAGATTCGATTCGATTGCCAATGCACGCAAAGAAAGCGGGGTGTAATAAAATCTGATTTAATAGGGTTTACATTCGAGTTTACATTGAGTTTAGTATGGCTTCAGGCAGAGATTAGCCAACTCCTAAGGCAGTGAGGAAGCTATGAAAAAGTTATTAGTTATAACTAAGTAATAGACAAATTTATTAATGGAAATTTGGGACTCGAATGGAATGAGCTCCCAGACTTTTTAGGCTCTAATTAGAAAGACTAATTTGAAAAATAAGATGTACAGGAATGTGTGTATGCTAAAGTACAGCATTAAAGTACTTTGTACTTAACTAAAAAAAAAAGAAAAGGTTCGTTTCTTCATTATTGGTAGAATCTAGCGTATGTTAAACTCACTTCAGTTTTTCAAAAAACTTTTAGAGGGAAATCGCCTTGGCTTAATTATTGTATTATATTAATTATGGCTGTTATTCTAAAACGATTCCCTGTAGAAAACTATATAAGTATTCCGCTAGTCTTTCCTGCATTTTTATTGAGATTAGAATTGTTTTATTGATAGTTCTTCCTGTACTGCTAATAATAACTCGTAACTTTTAAAATCCTACATTTTCCTAAGGTTGTTTTCGATAAGTACATTTAAGATATATAAAGTCTAACTTAAAATTCTAAATTAATGAAACCCAAGAATAATACATTTTTCTCTGTGTTTGGCCCCCGCGATGGCTTTTTGCTTCTTCTGCTTTTAATGTGCAAGGAAACTGGTTTGCGAACTGGTTGTCCAGTTTGAACTGCAAAAAGTGCGTGAGGCTGGTGGAACGAGAGGACAATAGTCGGGCTGAAAAGAGACGGTGCGATGAGAGGTGACGATGGACTAAAACTCCCGCTCAAGGTCGACGGGGTGGGTTTTGATGGGGCTCGAATGGTTCGGATGGAGTGGGCTGGCATGGGTGGCGTTGTACTCCTTTATTCGCGACCACTTCCCATGAAAATAAATGGCTCGGAACGAGCGTCGAACGAAAATACCCCTTAACAGGTTGCTGCCGGGTTCTCCTCTTCTTCCTTCGTTCCTTCCCAAAGGCGTCACCTAGACTAGACACGGACTTGCAACAACCAATTGCACTAGCAAAGCCCTGCCCCGGCACTGCACAGTTGCAACGTTTGCCATTTAAGCTGCAACTTGGGCTTCTTTATTGCCACCGCCGTCGCGGTTATTGATGACTTTCGAAAAGAAGCCAAAAGTCGCCTAAGTTTCTGGCCAGGAAGCCGTTGTTGGCCCCTAGATAATGCCCCGAAAAAAGACTCGTACATATAAATAAATTATGGGTTCATGGAACTCCCAGCCGCGCCGATCGAACTTTATTCATTTCGTTCATATTTCGGTTTCAGTTCGTTTGGAATTTAAATTTTAAATGACATTTCTGTGCTTTTGTGTGCTGAGGAGGCTGCTGCTTCCGTTGATTTTCGGTTTTTCGTGTTTTTGTATTTTAATTCATTTTATTTGCTGCCTGATTTTTATTGTTGTTCTTGCCATTGTTTATTGCACAAATTGCCACTAGAGGTGACGTCACTCCCGGCCGGACAAGTTCAAGTTTGAAGTGTTAATTGCTTGAATGTGAGTCCCATGATGAGCAAAAAATCGGGAAAAAGTCGGTATGCTAATGGTTTCGGTTTAGTGATTGCCTTTGGGCAGGTAAATCGAAGGAATCATAAATATTTTTTGTATAGACTTAGAAGTAAACTAAATAAATGTGATATTAGTGAAGATTAGATCATGTTATAATACAAATATTATAGAATTAGATGTATCAACAGTTTTAAATCTCAACCACATTAGCAAGTATCCAAATTTTCTAAGCTCCCAACATTTCTTCAAGTCCAAAATACCCCTCTTAATAATACCTTCCAGGGTGAACCCCCCTAAAGATCCATTTTTAGTTTCAGAGGCGAGACAATGGCCACCGACACCTCCCTACGAATCACTTAATTCCCTCACAATGCAGGCTAATTTCAATTTAATTGCCGGGCTGCCAAAAAGTGTGGAACTTCAAAAGGCAGGCCCGCAATTACACCTCGTCACATACATATTTTTTTGTCAAGCTCAATTTCTGTTGTTTTCGTTTGTGTTTATTTTATGTATTTTTGCGTATTTGTTTTTGCCAACTTGGTTTGCATTTTGCATACTAAAAAGTGTCGCATAAACATTCCCTTGAGACGTACGTTGTTTGTTTTTTAGTTTTACTTTTGAGTGAGTATATGGAGCTCGCACATAAATTACAAAACAATCGCCGGTTATTCATTTAGCGGGTTTTCCGGACCACTTCTCGGATGTGCTGTTCGAGCTGGGCTAATTAATACTACGTGCCTCTGGATTCTCTGTAACATTGACCAGATAAGAGTCACTGAAAAGCGTGCCCTGAATAGAACTATGAACTATGGGCATGATAATTTAGGGCAGCGCCACCGAAGAAGTGCGTGAAGCATGAATGGGGAAATGGGAAATGCTAATGCCAAGTGATGAATGGAAAGAGCAGCCAAGAATTCCACTCAGGCAGCGAATGCATGTTCTCATAAATTCCGAGGCTCAATGAAGTGTGAACTGTGTAGATCGCGGTGCCGGCGCTTCCATTTAAGAAAGGGAAATAACTCCCTAGGGCGGGTCTTCTTTTTACAGCAAAAATTACAAAAAAAAAAGAAGCCATCGACCATATCGGCTGAGCAAGAGTTTCCGGTGTGGTTACTCAAGTTTTAGGGCGTGCCATAATTTATAAACTTTTTACATCGCTGGGAAACGCTTACGAGACAAAATTGGGGAAGGTTAAAGAATAACAATGGAAGTTTATACATTGTTTTTTGTTGCCAAAAGAGCCTATGAAAAAGAAATACATAATAACTATAAAAATTAAGACGAAAGACAACTCATTATAAACAAAAAAAAAATAAAAGACAGCCTTGGCATTTTTGTAGAACTCTTAAGTTCTGGACGAAGGTAAAGAAAAGTTCAGTTGCATTTATAGCAAAAACCATTAAGTTCTATTAATTTAAATCTAAGAAAATCAAGCTTCTGCATGTATTTTAAAAATTGACTCACTAAAGCTTAAAATAAATATAAATATTTACTTACTGTTTGCTTATATTAGTACTTAGAAATTGCTCAATAATTAAGCTAAGCTTTGTTGTGTTCCGCTTAGCTGTAAGTAAAGAGATACATCAACAATAGTTTGTTATTTTAACTCTATGGTTATTTTATATTTATAGCTAAGGCAGTAAAATTTATAAACAAAAGTAAACATGCATTTCGTCGTTAAAATCCTCAACTTTTTCAGCGTTAAGAAAGCTTACAAATCTTGTATAAATCTTAATTAGCATGCATTTTCTTGCCAATAATATAATTAAAGCTGAAACGAAACATATTATTTTTTGTGTAGGAAAAATAAATGTGCTGAAAATGGACAAAACCCATAAAGTTTCTCTTATTTAAGCCCTGATCTATGCACTCACTGCCAGTTCCCAGTAAAGCTCTAAATGTCAGTTCGACTGAGGTGGAGAAACTGATTTAAGGCCGCAATGCCAGACTCAATTTCCAGGCATTTAAAATCTGTTTTTATTATTTGCGCAAATTTGTCAGGCGTGCGGCGTGGCTTTTGGAACTAAAACTAAACAACAAATACAAATAGAAAAGCGAAAAAGATGGTTAATTTTTAAATAACGAAGTAATGATACTCTTTTTCTAAATATAATTGTATCTAAAATTAGTAAGGATATGCTTAAGGCAGTTATTATTTATTTAAAATAGTTTTGAGTTTAAAAATTTACAATTTCCTATGAACTCCAGTGGCAGTTAATTTTGAAATATGGAATGCACATAGACTTTTAATTTATTGAAGCAGGGTGTAATGGTTCCTTTAAAGCACTTTGATCTATTTTGCTAATTTGTGATTTATGATTTTGGGTATTAAATACCCTCTGAAAGTGTGCTAATATAACCAACAACAAACAACTAACAACAGACGACCCAAGACCGACTTGACTCCAAACTCTGATCTCTAGGAGCCCCGAGCTGATCTCTGAACCGCTTTTGCTGTTTTCCGTTGCCGTGTTCGGTGTTCGGTGTTCGTTGCTCGGTGTTTAATGTCTGGCTGCACGCAAATGACTTCACCTAAATCAACTTGTTTTAGTTGTGCTTTCGGTGCCTTCGGTGTGCACCCCTGGCCCGAAAGACAAAGCCAAATTAATAAGCCTGCAACAAGTTTTGAAATAGCTCAACGGATGCGAGCCGATTGCGTCATGTCTAGAGCGCGGGAGTTTCTTCTGGCAGCCTGAGAACCGCACTCGAGATTTGCAAGGCAATTCCATGATAATAAAATCCATAAAATAAAACCAGAGAAACCTAGGAGCTTAAACTGTTGAAACAAAAACTGGCTCTGGAAATATCACCGCGAAATGGAAAGTTCGCCGAGTCTGGGAACGGATTTGCTTCGATCGGACTAGAACGAAGGTAAACCTGTGATCGTTATTAAAACGAAATATATACATAATTGGGAAAGGAAAGGAAGGTTGAATCCGGCACGTTGAGATGGCTCACAATGTGTGATATATCCTTCACAGGCTTTGTAAAGTTACAACTGGATTCATTAATCAACATGTTGCATCTGTCATCTTCTCTTTGGCATTGTATATTTAATAAAATATGAGAACATAAGTGGAAAATCATAAAAAATAAGCAATAAAGTCAGGAGCAGGTGAGAATAGGTATAAGTTAGAAGGTAACATAGTTTAGGAACAGATGCTCTCTATAAAATATACTTTGTATTTAATAACTCGTTAGCAAAAGTCTAACTAAGAAGCATTTTATACTTCTCAAACCATTTATTCTTATTTATTCGTCCGAACTGTTACTCTATGTCAGTTCCTCAAGCCATTCATCATTTCCTTAAACAAACATTTCCTCTCCATATTCTCTGATTCTTTTCCTGCCAAAGTCCAGTTCCAGAATCGATTTAGTGGTACAATCACCGGTTGGTTGGGGGCCACTTCAGAGTTCCGGAACTCCAGCGCAATCACAGAGAAAATAAAGGAAAAGACAATGGATGGAGATGGAGTTGAACCGAGCTGAGCAAATTGATTTATCGGCACGCGGCACACTCAAACGGAGAGAAAAGAAAAGAAAAGAAATGAGATTTGAATTGTTATTAACCCCTTCTTCCCTCTTGCCTCTCCCCTCCTCAATTGCTTTGATTGGGTTTAATGAAATCGAATCGATGCCGCAATCGTTTAAGCGCAAATTTACTTTTTGTCGTCTGTGGGCTTAATTGGCTGGCGTGCGCCGCCTTATGATTGCTTTTCATTCATTTCGATTGCAATCATCGCCGACTAATTTGATTGACAAACATTGGACCGACGGAGGCGAGCACTCGAGCTCTGGGTTCCACCTGCCACCGATTGCATCATTTGCCTCGACAAGGTCGCCGGGGGCCATTGGCGTCCAGTGGCAAACACTCGGCTCCAGACTTCAGTTCAAGTTGAAGCTCTCGTTTCGGCTCTATTTATTTATTATTTGTTTTCGGTCACGCTGTGATTGCAGCACCAAAATGAAAAAAAAAAGCAAAAAAACAGCAGCCAAAAACATAAAACCCGCAACACATTGCGCCCCACGTACTTGTACTTGTAGTTCAATCTTCATGCCTCGCGCCGTGTCTGCGGGATCATGTTTATTTGGGAGTTGCACTTATTTCACGGGGGTTTCGGCCACCTCGGCCATTTGAAAGCCAAACACATATTGTAATTTAAATTTAATAAATACAGAAATCGAGTGCGAGGAAAAGGTTTGAATGAAAAAACCTACTAGCTTTGTTAACAGCCTTTTGTAATCGCTTGATTGAACTGATGATTAACTAGCTGAAATTGGAAGTGTGTTTGGTTTTATATGTTCATAGAAAACTACATATATTTGGTTTTTGAAACAGGGAAATATAAGGTCAAAATATATGAATATATAGAGGTTACCGAGAGCTAAATTGAAGGTTGTACTAGTAGATATATTATAGATAACAAATAAATATAAAATACTCCTTCAACTAGTACACATCTTAAGTCAAATTCATGTGCAAAGGAAATTAATAAATAAACTCCCAATCCACCTTCAAACATTGATTCACATCTTAAACAAACATGAATTTAAAGAAGATCAGTATTCGCTGATTGAGTCACCATGAAATTATCTGAATTTCCTTGTGTAAATTGAATTTCTCAAACAATTACGAATATAACTAACTTTGAATTCAATTTTCGCCCCAACTAATTACCCATAATGGTAGCTCCCCACAATAAGTTGTGGCAATTAAAGCCCGACTTAAAGTATTTTCCCAGGCAGTGAGCTCCCTTTGCAATCCGATTCTCATTAGTAACTTTGACAGCCAGTTCCATTTGCAGTTTGCGCAACTTCGCGGGCAATCTTCTGGATAAATACATATACAACCGAAATATATAGTAGTAGTGTGCCCCCTTATCGCATGATTTGCCAGATTGATTGAATGACAAGCGTCGTATAATGGCGGGGCTATAGCCTATATGCCTTGCCAGAATGCTGCAAATGGGTTGCGTGCTAAATGCCTAGACACACTCGTAGATACGGATACGGTTTCGTGGTGTTTAACTAGCGCTGCAAGTGAATGACAGACACCGGAGTCGAAGTACAAAGGCCCCAAATAGACCCCCCAGACCCCCTAGACCCCCAACCATACATATATCCATTCTGGCCAGACATTTCAGCAAGTGCCAGCGAAGCTTCAACGCCGAAATACAAAAGGCAGCGCGGCAACAGCAGCAACAATAACAATAAGTGCACTAACAATGATTTTCCAACAAAAAAGAAGCACAAAAAACACAGAACCAACTACAGGTGCAGTGAAAAATCCAGATTGAATCGGTGAGAGGAGGGAGCTTGCAGGCACACACCACCGGATTGTTCCCACAGTGCTCTCCTCCCAGACAGACGCCTTCGTCACCACGTCAACCTCTAATAGACTTTTCACGCTTCGGTTTTAAATTGAGGTGCTGATTTTTACAGCCGATATATATATGTACCTCTTTATACATATATTATTCGTATGTAAATGCAGGCCCATAAATATACCCACTGTTTGTGGTGCCAAGACGTGGCCGTGTTTATGTAAATAGATCGTTTGAAACCCGGCAAAGAACTAGATCCGATCTCTGACAAAGCGTTGTATTTATGCTGCATGCAGATCTTGTTTTGTTTCACACGTTTAACATGTTATAGAGATCTTTTTTGTTTTATTTTTCACTGAATAAAGTAAGTTGTTCGTTTTAAAAAGCTTTTCTTTTATTTAAAGCAATCCATTTCAGTTAGCAATTCATAAGAAGTACCATTTAATTTGTTTTCGCTTTTCGTTTTGACTTTTTAGAAAAGTTCTAGAAGCAATGGCAAAAGTTCTTCCTTCCAAGCGAGTTTTTTTTCCGTTTTGTAAGCCGTTGAAAGTTTTTAGATATTTTTGTTATTAATTGCAACAAAAATAGCGACCGCAGTGGGCTGCCAAAAAGTTGAAATAGTTGCAGATGCGATGCCTGGCCAGATATCCAGGACACACACAATCCCAGGGATATGTTTTTGTTTGGCAGGCAGAAAGGCAGGACTTCTGCCAACAGCTGTTGGTATTTTATTGGATTTGTAGTAATGTGTGCCTTTCTGGGGGAAAACTAATAAAACAAATCGCATGTTTAGCCAAGAGGAGTAGATTTCTGGTCATTGAACCGGCTGCAGGCATCCGTGGCAACCCTCGATGACGGCTGACCCAAGGGGGTCGGTCGGTGGTCGGATCAACCCCACATCCAATTGGAATTCCAAGTGCAGGGCGCATCTTCCTCCGCCCGAAGGGTTGGGAACTTAGAGAGGAGGAAGTGGGCGTCACTCGGACATGGCCATGCAATTTGTATCCTTATCAGGACGAGCCGCATTGATTGGACCGCGCGCCGCCGTTCGTCCTGTACTTATGCTCGTCGTAGTTTCCGACAGCCGCTGGGTTTTATGGACCCAACCCCCGTCTGGCACTTGACCAGAGCCGGAGCAGGAGCCGCAGTCAGAGCCAAATAAACAATGATGACAGGGATAAGGAGCAACAAAGGAGCCGGCCGGCCGCTTGGCCTGCGGAGCTCATGTTCGAGTTATGGGACGTGAGAAATCCTCAAATAATGGGAAACGAAGCCGGGAGCAAGGAAAATAATTGTAATCCTGAAAGTAATCAACGGGGGAAAGCAGGATTAAATAAGTTACGTGGCAAGCACTATTATAATTAACACAGGCAGTCTTTATTTCCTAGCTTTTATTACATAAACTAAATAGTCATTTCCCGAGGAACTTATTGCCAGAACTTAATTACAAACAATAAAACATTAATACCATTAAACATTCATAGATTTATTAGCTAAGCTATGGTGCATTAATCATTTTAATATCCCCTTACTGAAAACACCTATACATTTTCACATTTAATTTTTTGATTACCTTTAACGCTTAAAGAAATCATAATTTTCAAAGATGGGTTTTTAAATCAAAAGCATTTAATAGCATTTTATTAAAAGCTAATCAACTGTGCCATTTCGAGCTGTTCTTATTTATGGCTGCTTTAAAGGCATAATTAACTTAAGCGGAGAAGATTACCTCAAAAGCCACCGATTCATGATAAAAGAATTATAGTTTTTAGGGTTTTTTTAAAGTGGACAAGCTGCCCAGCTACAAGACTGGGCGTTTCCAATTAAGTGGCAGTCAAAGAAAAATATAAAAAAGATCCCTGAATTTAATACGACCTCGACCCGGGCTAGTCCAAAATTGTTTGACAAATGGTATTTATAGTTTTATTGGAGTTTAAGCCGCCGCCCCTTTAACTGGCATAAATCCGTGTCACATTTTAAAGACCCCGCTTTACACGATCTGAGCGAAATGCGAAACAATTTCATTTCATTTTCATTTGCGAAATTAAATGGCTCTTTTAAAGTCAAATGAAGGGTTCCCCAAACCATAATGGCAGGGGAAAATAAATACAAAATACAAAGCGCACGGAAAATAAAAGCAAAAACGTTTTGACTTGTGCCCAAGAGCTGCGGTCGTCGCCGTTGAGTTGAGTTTGGTGGCTGGTGGAAAGGTCAAGGATTATTATACTTCATCATAACTCTATTAAGCCGCAAGTCCGCAGCGGTTGGCAATCTCCGGCTCACGGGCTGCCTGACTGCGCATTTGTTTGTATATTGTTATTATCTTTTTATGCGGCACACATGAGAGCAGTAGCAGCGGCAGTAGCAGCCGCAGCAGCAGCAGCAGCAGCAGCAGCAACTGTTGCAGCAACCTCCCCACATGAGGCCTCCTCGATTCAAAGGCCCACTTCATCCAACATCCAACGGCGATAGTTTTGTGGGAGTTTTGTTGCTTAGTTTTCTATTACACGAAATTAAGTAAAAGTCCCAAAACGAAAGCCGCCACCCGAAACAAAAATATAAAAATAAAACGAAATAAAAGCCCAGAGACATGAAACGACATCAAGAGCAGCCAAAAAACAAAGAAAAAAAAAGCGAAACTCTGAAATTCGAATTCCGCCCGAGGAGAAAATGACTTTCATACGCGCGACAGAGGTCGGCGTGAGCATTTGATTTGATTATTAAAAGTTTTGCATTGCCAGTACTTCCGAGAAACGAAACTGAGGCGAACATAAACCCAAACTCGACCAGAAGCACCTCGAAGCGCAGGTCCAAAACCAGATCCCTTTGATCGATGGAAAAGCCATGATGCGCCGACTATAAGTAGGCTGTTGATGATTGTCTCTGGCATTTTGTCTCGTGTCTTGCAATGATGCAGCACTATAATTATGATTCGGCCACGGGGATGAGTTGCACGCAGAGAAATTCTGTGCATTTTAATGTGTTTTGAAGAGAAACAAGAAAGGAAGCTAACTTCGGCAAACCGAAGTTTGTATACCCTTGCAGCTTACA
>JAEIHY010004184.1:0-32987 GCA_018904565.1 Drosophila tsacasi
ATTACTTTAGAAATGATATATCGTTTTCCAACAACAAAACCATGCAGACCTGTGTAATCATTAATTTATATTCATTCATATATATAAGTGTTAACCTTTTTAAGCTTTCCCTGTTTATACCGAAACCATTGTCAACTTGATTATATTTTAAAATTATGAGTTTTCTGCAAAAATTTTAAGCTTTAAGCACAGCTTCTCATTAAATATTAATATTTTTATAAATATTTAGAACTCTTAAGTTCAAAATACTTCTTTATTAAAGTTATATCGATATATTTCTTAGTAGTTCTTCCGTTTTTATTATTCATACAGGAATGAGATGAACCCACAAACCGGAACAAGTCCATCGGCTGCAGCTTTAGACAGCTGTCTTAAAGCCAGCCCAAGGTGTTCGGACTCGCGGCCATGTGCATTTCGGAAAAGTTTTAAAGAACTCACACTTTGGGAGGAAGGGTTCTGGCTCCACGGAACCCCTGGCCAACGCCCACTCCCCAGTGTCCACATGACTTTGTTTGAAGTAAGTTTCCGGGAGCATCCAGTAAACAATTTACGACGGCGCTGATGATGACGTTGCCAGGGGGGATGACGCTGTTCCAAAGCTGATGATGGCGCTGATGATGAAGACGACTGCGAGCCCGACGCGGAGCAGCTGTTGTGTCCATCGCACTTAGCACCCAAAACACTTTCCACTTGCCGCGGCGTATCTCCTTTGCGCATTTCGAAACTATGTCCGGGTATTTGGAAAATCCTGCGGCGCATTGTGTGAAAATTCGGACTCGTTTCAACGCCTGCGAAGCGTCCCCTGTGGGAGTTGTGCAAAAAGCATAAAAGTCAAATGCACTTGCCACTGCCGCCGAGCTTTTTGCCTTTTCCTTTGCTGAGGGAATCATTTTTCAACACTTTATGCATTTGCCGTCATAATGAAGTGGTCGTCACACGAGTTTGGAGCAGAGCGTCCAGCCTCATCATCATCCAGATAAACACAGTTTTCCTTGCACTAAAAGGGTATATGTGTTACTATAGAAAATGTGTATTCTAAATCCATTCATTCATTTGTTTAATGCTTCAACAAACGTAAAGAGTACGCTTAGTGTGGATAACTATTTATATTCTTGCATATTCATTAAATAAGATTGTAAGCAATTAGTTTATTGTATTATTCGCTACAATCTTTCTCTTAAAAATGTCCTTGTTTTAATTATATAAATAATTATTTCTGCACAAAGAACACAATTTTTGAGAATTTTGTGTATGCTTTTAGGAATAACAATTTTTGAGATATTGTCTGATCTATTTCTACGAAACCAAACGCATCTCTCAGTCGAAAGGCTGGACTTTCGCTTTCCCTACTTTGCTCTTCACTCTTAATTCCTTCCTTTGTTTTGCTTTGCCCTTGTCATCCGGTGGCTCCATTTTTATTTTTATTACTCAGTCTTGGCGGCATTAGATCATTGCGGTCGGCTGAACTCCCCAGAGCCTCCAGTCTCAGCGGCTGGGAATTTCTTATTCAATATGACATTCCTTTAGGGGAGCCGGTCCTTGGTCCTGGCACAATTTCCACAATTGCTTTGTGTTTATTCAGGTTAATCCTTCATTTTTTCCTCGGCTCTGCACAAATCCGCTTTTTATCTCAAATATTTGCACGCTCTTTGTGTATTTTTATGGCGAGCTGAATTCTGCAGCTTTTGAAATGCAATGCACACATAGCCCCAACTATGTTAAAGTTGGTAGTCGGATAAATTACAATTAGTAAACATTTTACAATGATTTGTGCCATGACACTTATGAAAAGTTAACAGAGGCGGGATTTGAAGCAAGAAAGCCCTTTGTCAAACGGAAATCCGGATTATTTAGATTGGAATCCATATGCTTGATTGTGGATGCGTTTGAAACAAAATAAAATATACGCATTTTTAAGATAAGATATAACTAAAACTAGGCATTTTAAGATCCTTGTAATTATGTATGCTTTGGAGACGTAATGCCTTAGTAAGCAATCGCAGAGTTACTCTGATTCAGTCAAACCTTTAAGAACGGCCACAACAACATATCGGAAAGCCAGGGAAAAGGCGAAGGAAAAAGTGTCAGCTGCAACAAATAAAAGAATAAGCCATGAGCACGACACAACTCTGACAGTGACACGGACATCACTTACAAAATAGAAACCGTCCACCTCCATCCCGGCTGCATGGCGGAGACACACTCTGTGGATGAGTGAGTGCAACCACGGCCAGGGGGAGTGTGTGTGTGCTGCTGGACACTCTATTTGTATTTCCTCTGAAAATTTATTGTAAAACTTAAAAGTTTTGATGGAAAAATGAAATAAATAGTGACATCACTAAAAGTAAAGAAATTATAAAGTGTCACCGGGGATGATAAGTGGGGCTGCAGCAACAATAACAACATCGGCAACGTCAACAGGAGCACTGGCACACTGGCATGGCATGGCCAGCAGCAGCCAGCCAAGTTGATGCAAGCAGCGCCAGGACTTTAATAAGGACACTGGACAAGCAGGCAGGAAGAGGAGCGGCAGATAGAAGACGTCGACATCAGGTCCTGGGACAGGGACATGGACAGATGGGCCAAGTGGGGGAGCGACTGCGAGAATGGGGGTCAAATAAAGCCGAGTGGTTATGTGACCGACTGCATCCAAGCAGCAATAATTAAATAAATAGATTTGGCAGCTCTGAAACTGATAGATTTCACACAAAATTAAGTTTAGTTTCATGCAAAAAAATTGTTATTCTACCATTTTATATTTTTTACTTCTTAACTTACCCCTGAGGCTTTCCTTTGAAGTGTAAAATTAGTTTCAACTGCTTTAAGCTGAATAAATTACTTATAACAATACTTAGACGTCGATATTGTTCAAGTTAAAGCTACCCTTTTTTAAGACAGTGCCTTACATGTACAAATAACTTTACCTCACAAAATAATTACAAACTATCTAATTAAACTTAAATGTTATTGGGTTTTTCTAGTGCATTTTTTACTCATGACTAGTAAATTCAATAGTAAAATTAATTAAATCAACAGCTTCTTCGGAAAGATTACCATTCTTTATAAAATTGTTGATGAAATAATAAATACACATTTTAAACCATTCTACATGTTATTTTTTCACGTCGTACACTGCAGCTTCTCTAGAGAGAAACAAAATTGACTTCTAAAAGAAAGCTTAAAAAATAGAGAAACTTCCAGAAACTATTTAAAGTTATCTCTATTTCTGTTCGTCCAGTCTGCGATTTTATTTCATTTTTACATTTTATATCTTTCGAAAGCTCAACTCTTGAAGCATTTCAACTTTCACATATCCTCAGAGGACGTTAAAATAAAAATGCTGGACATTCGCTTAAAGTTTTGCCAGAGCCTGTCCTCCTCTTCCCTGATTCCTGATCCATCCTTTTGTACATTCAGTTGTTGCAACGTTTACTTTCCATCATTATTTAACACAAGGAAGAGGCGACAAACCACATGGGAGGGCCATGACGAACGTGGAAGTCTGCCCGGACCAGGGGAAGAGTAGGGGCCAGGATTCTAGAGGACCAGTGGCCACTGACCAGACCCAAAAGACCCGGTCGGGGGCCTGAACATCTCTATTCTGGTGGCCATGCTTTTAAATTTATATATTTAAATGCTTCCTCTTTAGAACATCGTTGGTTTTGTAATTAAGATCCTATTATCACATAAGACAAAGCTAAATGTCCACTAAATTTGTTAAAATATTTGGAATTTCAAGGATTAAAATAAGAATTATTCTTATTAATATGAAAACATTTATGTCCTAATTAAATACATTCGAATTAGTTTAGTTTTGAACACTTTGTAAGTCCTATAGCGCCAATAAAATTTAAAACTATGGTTAATTACAGAAAATAATTCGACTTTTAAATTATAAATTTAATGTTATTGCAATAAAAACATCTTTAAAAATCTTTTAAATAATAAGATTGCGGAAAAGGGAGTTTGAGACTCAGCTATCTAGTTTTAAATTGATTATTAATGTTTGAAAAATATGTATAAAATGCTTAATATTCCACAACTCTCGCATGAAATTCATTAGCGCTAAGGACGAAAATAAAAACCTGCAGCATCGAATTCCTTGCCGTCGAGAATAGGTCGAAACATTCCGATGGTATCGGGCAGGGCAGAGGTATGGTAAGCTCCAGCTTCAGGCAGGACATGACGGGTGATTTCGATGTGAAAAGTTTAAAAACTGTCCGAGTGGCAGGAATGAGGAAAGGAGCCAGCCGGGGCTTCCTTCAAATACATGTCTAGGACCTAGTCAGCGTCTGTGCGACATTTTTCACTTAAGCTGACAGTTATGTACTCCAACCCCCCACTCGAACCCGCCCACCCACGGGCGTATCCACTATTGGAGGTCAGCTCGGTGTTCGCTCAGCTGTCATTCACGAGTTGCCGTTTACCGTTATTAAAAAATTACATACTTTGTGGGGTGGGGAGGAGGGGAGAACAGGAAGGAAAGGAATAAATTCAAAAGTTTCACATGCACTGCTCAGCGGGGATTGGGGATTGGGGATCGGGGATCGGGACATCGGGGAGTATTGTGACGCTTGACACGTCACAAGTTTATAGTGGCTTTTGACAGCTCGGACATACTTCGTTTCCCAGGCACAGTTCTTATTTTTTCCCTTTTTGACATAACAACGGAAAAAGTTCCTGACTTCTTCTATTTGACGGTTGATTTTTTTATTTTTCCCCCCGTCGCTGGATCCCTATAGGTGGAGCCTTGCCCCATCACTATGTAAAGTGCTAGGACACACACACTGAGAGAGTTGAGCGCTTGCAGCACTTTGCCTCAACTCCTTGATGATGATTTTGCGGTCACTCGTGTTTAATCCTTGGAGACATGTGCCGAACACGAATTTCGTTCGCAGTGAATATAAATAATAATTTCAGCCTGCATAGCCACCGGCCGGCCCCAGTGGGTGGCGGTGAGATGGGGATGGGGAACGTGTGTGTGTCCCTGTCGGTCTCCACAGGTCCTGGCCATATTTGCCACAGACAGCTTGTCGATCTTTATAATGTTGTAATTGAAAACTTTTTTCTCTCCCTCGTTTTTCATTTTTGTTCTTGCCTCTGCTGCTGTTGCTGTTGTTGTTGTCCCCCGTAGAAAAAACATTTCTTTTAAAATATTTTATACTTTTGATATGTCATGCCGGCTGAAAGCTGTCGACTCGGCCCTAGCCAAGTGGACAGCAGCAAAATTTGCCGAAAATGGTTTGTGCAGCAGTCGAACCGGAGGCAACGCCTCAGCTCGGTGGAAGGTGGATGTGGGTCGTGGAGGACTTAGGACACGGTACATCCTATATATCGTAGTATGTGTGGCTAATTGAAATTAAGACAGTTTCTGCTGTATATTATATAGGTACTATATATCTTTGTTTATTATTTTTTTAAATATTTAAAACATTTAATTTAATCTAAATTATCAGCTGAGTAGTTTGGAGCGCCTTTCATTACAATCTAACCTGCTTAGTATTACTAATATTCAGATCTAAGCCAGATCTTGATTCCCAGGTCTTCTCCACTCCACTGACATTTGTCCAGGGGCATGTACCAGCCGAGAAGACACTTGGACAAATGAACATTTGCCAAAAAACTGCTCGGCTGAGTGACAGGCGGCAAGACAGCCAACAATGTTCAGTTTTAAAACGTTAAGATGGCAAATGGCAACCCACTCACTAGCCGAGAGCGGCCAACATACTGGCGCACAGCTCTTGTCTAACTGAACATGTTGATATGTCAGAAGTATTTTTAGACTCTAAGCAACAAAAACTGCCAATAAACTATGTTTGCGGATGCAGTTCGGACAAATGACAGAAGATGCAGGCGACGGCGAGGTAAGCTCGGAGGAGTCACAGGCCAAGCGGCACGACGGACCGAAATATATAGAAATAGATTCGGGCAGCCCCTCTTGACCCTGCTGCAGGGGGAAGTTCATTTCGGCCACATTCGAAGGATGTTCATCAATAGATGAGAAGTGTGGTATGAAATGAGCAAAGGACTGGTCGAGCTGACAACCAGCAAAAGCTTTTTTGTCATTTCCTTGCTGCCCATCTGCACATAAAATATATTTTATTTTATTTGCGAGCCTCAAGTGGGCCGGCACACACGTACTCTTCCAGTGACTCGATAAAATGCTTAAAGCTCATATAAAATAAATATTTGACATTTTCCTCTCCATTTCTCTTTGTCAACCGATGACAATGACAGGCATACAAATGCATTTAATTGTGGGTCACAAGTTCCTCGGCGATGTCTTGGCCTGAAGTTACTTGCCAGGTTTCCTCAGATCGCTATCTTCGAGCCCCAGCAGTCACCATTGGCCTTTATCATTGGCTTGTAGTATGTGGGCTGCTGTTAACTGATCTTTGTACTTGACCTGCGGAAAACAATAAATCCAAAAGAGCTTAAAGTTTTATGAATTTATTCTTACCTTGAACCAATTCGGAGAGTAAGGAAATAAAAGAAAAAAAATATAATAATTTTGAATATTAAGTGCTGGGATACGACTTAAGTAAATATTAAATTTCGGTAGACATTCCATTGATGACAGTTCCTATAGCTCCGAAAAAGTCGAATACCTTTTTTTAACGATTAATAGTAATATTACCCAAAAAATAACTTAACTAGTCTCTAATTCGACCCGCTGGTATAATATAAACCTTCTTTTTAATTGCTGTAACTTAAGTTATAATTGTTATGCTTCTCCCTTTTATATTTTAAATTTCTAACATCCATATTATGTTTTTCCTCCAATTTATCGTGTATCGTTTTGAATCTTAAATTATTTATTTTGATCACAATTGACTATAGCTGTAATGTCGCACTACCAACTTTTTTCGACCCAATAACTCTCCTTTCTCTGTAGCAGATCAACTTTAATTTTATATTTATATCACTCTGCACACAACCGAAGTGCCTTTAAGCTGCTAATATTTATGAGCCGTGTAATCCGCCCGACAGACTTTGTAATTTGTATCAGAATTTCCGCGCAAATTTCCCCAGTTAAAGCCCCAGAGGTGACTATTAAACAGGGACACTTGGTTATTAGCGCACTAGCCGGTCATTAAATGAGCGACAACTTCGACTGGCGGCGTCATTACACCGGCATTAATATATCATACGACCAAAAGTCGGCCCTGCCCCTCGACAGGATCCGGCGCACGCAATTGGGGTCGTGTGTGGGTTTTTTCGCGCTGTCCACCATAATTGGCAAAAATTAATTAAATATTTTCCAAATGAATGATTCAGCGTTACAGCGGCGCCCCCAGAGGGTGTGGTCCTGTGCTGGTCGCCCGGCATCCAGGAAAACGCCGCAGTCCAGATTCCGGACCCACAGAATCATCAGATCAACCGAGGAGGGCGCCACTCAAATGCAGGACTGCATTTGAATTATGTCAAATCCATTTTGTTTTAATGAAACGTTGATTGTTTCGCAATTAATTTTCTATTGTTTGACAGTAATTATTATTATATTATAATTTATATTTGCCTCGTTTTGAAGCACAATGTGTACAATAAGCCTCGTTTAGTATGCACAAAAACATTTCATGTTCAGCCCATAGTTCAAAGTTTCTCAATTGAAAGTGTGGTTTGGACAATAAAAGTAATATTGAAAAGCGAATGGTTGATTCCACGGAAAATAATGCATTCAAAATGAAACTGAGTACTTTAATGTTTGTCAAATGAAAATATTGAAGGTATAATTATGTACCCACCAAACATAGATTTATGTACCAAGCTTGTAGCTTTCTTACTTATCTTATTTTGGACTCTAAGTTCAGCCCAAGGAAAAAATCATTAAAGATTCCTTTTCTGAACCGATTTACCTCTTTCCAAATCACTTTCAATTATCTTTCGACCCCGTTCATTGGCGACTTTTCCCTTACCAAAATCAGACAACAATTTAAGCCCAGAGACGGTCATTGCCACCTACTCCTCCCAACATATGTAAGTACGTATTTATGTATCCATGCGAATCTGCTGGCTATTTTGGCCCTGTGCTTGGATGCTGGCCATCGCTTCTTGGATATGGCCCCATAAATCGTTTACATTGGTTCGTCTTCGTCAGTTAATTTAAAACATGTCAGACATCTCCGACAACTTTGGACAATTGATTGACGTTTTAAAAGTTTAGCAGCGGAGGCGTTCTCGTAGCAGCAACAACCACACATGCAGCATGCAGCTGGAAGCAGGTTCCGTCTCCTCCGTTGGCCGTCGGACGAGACTATCAAACTGGACAACGACCAACTGTTGGCCGGCTGGCAGGGGTCTGCAGTGCAGGGACGGCTCGGAATTGCAAAGAGGCCGTACTCCGGCGAGGCCTGGCCAAAGTAATTTATTTATTTTTCGTTTGTCTTGACGATGAGAAAACGAGCCAAGTGATGGCCCCGGCCACACTTCGACGAATGGCGTTGGCGCTGCCATTGCACAGTGGGTCAAATCTGAGACATTTAGAGGGTTTTTAACTATCCATAGTTTTGGAAGGGGCATGTAAGAACTTCCAGTAATATTTTTGTTGTTCAACTTAAATAATCTCCTACATTTTCCTATGATTACAAAATGTGATCAAAATCTAAGTGTTACGGTAAAAAATAGCTATTAATACAAATGTTTACTAATTCATGGGATTAATTGGATGAAACAACGAAATGGATTACTTTAAGAGAGAAAGCTATACTTATTTTATTTAAATGCAAAGCTTTCTTTTTTCTATCGACGAGGAATAATTTTCCAAAAAGTTACAAACTATGAAAAATATACGTAACATTAAAAAATGAAATCGTGTTCCTTTTCTGAACTTCAGGCAACTTAAATTTATTGCATGTCAAATTACATGTTTGCCCATAGTACGTGGTGTGTGTGGTTCGGTTACTATCGATGTAGTCTTGGATCCACAGTTGATTCACTTGGTTGAACTCGGTCCAATTTGTAGCAGGTTATTTAGGCAAGTCTTTGTATAAAAACAGCATTTCGGAAAAACTAGTGATGGTGACAGGGCTGCAAGCTAAAAGCTTGTGATTTTCAATTGTAAACGTAGTTTTTAAGATACCACACGTTTTTATCATATATTTAATTGTCAATAAACAAGTCAGTTGACTACCTCAACAGTCTATTTATATAGTATCTCGGTGCGAGCTTTCCTTAAATCTATTTAATTTAATTTAAGTCTGTAAAAAAAACTATTTATACAATTAGTATAATCAATTTTATTTACCCATTTTTATAACCCAGATAATTTTCCACATTTTTTCATTTAACGTGTATACAAACGCTTAGAAAATCTTCCTTTTTATTTCTTGAATTTATAATGATAACTTAAATAATAAGTGTTAATACAAAGTTTAGTGTTCATAGCAATAATTTATATAATTTAAATAATATTTAAGTTTTCCGGTTTTTGGCGTTTAACTTTTACTTTCTTAATTTTATGATTTTCCTGCTTTTACTTCGTTAAAACAAAAGATCCTTTGCTCCTCAACTGCATTGCCTATAAAAAGGATATTAAGCATCCAAAAATGAATGATTAATCAATAGTGATTATCACTTTAATTTGTGCTATTTTTTGTACATACTTATTTTAAGAGAAAAACTTTGATAATAAAGACCCTCTTGTTGGTCCAGAGAGAATGAATTAGTAATCTATAAAAAAAAAATCATATATAAACGTTCACTAGAACAACATGATCTTTAATCAGTGATTGCTAAATAATGCATAACGCAGTTGTAAATACAAAATCGGCAATGTTTTCAAAATAAACAGCAAATTTAAGCTATTTTTAGAATCGAATTAAACAAATTTCCCAATAAATGTCCTTTACCCCGTAAAAAAGAAGATTTCGTAATTGTCGATAAATAAAAGTCCCTTTTCATTGAAATGATAAAAAAAATATTGATTATTTAAAAATTACATTACTACTCTATAAATATTTTCCTGCTTGGAACAATCCACAAAAATACTGATATTGAGTGGACAATTTTGTGATGGACATTGCTTTAGTGTTTTGCACACAAGGAAGCCCGCAAGGGGGTCGCCCCAACACCAACTCCCGGCCATCTGTTTGCCGACCCAGCCACCCACGTAGGAGCCCGTCCTGCCCACTTCATCAAAATCCGAACATTATTGAGCTTGAATACAGTGCAAACTGCGCCTGTTGGAGAGCCAGTGCCCGGAGCCATCTCACATACGTCCATCCATCGTCGAAGACGACAGCTGCAAGAGATTGCCGGGCCAGTGGAGAGATGGGAGGAGGATGCGTCCAAGGCCATGCCAAGGCGCTCCACGATGGATTAGGAAGCTCCCGTTCCCCGCAAGGAAGCGCGGGGAACCGAGCGTCATCGTCATCCAGTTGGGAAGCGCATCGCGTTGTTTACTCGAGTCCGACCCTATCCCTTTTTGGCAGTGGCCGCTTTGTTTTGTTATTTTTCATGTCAGTCAAAGAATTGGCAACGAACATGGCCGATGAAATATGCTACACATATAGGGGTGCCGAGCAGCTAGGGACAAACTTGGTGGTGGTGGACATTGCATCAATATTGGAACGTCAACATCAAACTCGCCAGCGGCCAAATGGCGCTCACATAGACAAAGGACGAAGCAGCTGGATCCTAGATGCTGCTCCGACCCGAAAAAACTGATGAAGAGTTCAAATTTTTCATTGTATGATTTGACGAATGAGCTGTCATCTCGAATTGGAAACTTGCCATCTCCGCTGGACAACTCAGCACAGCACATAGTCTGTCTTGGGAGAAAATGTTGATGGCAAAAAGTTTCCGACTATTTCGTTTGACGCTTCGTTAGGAGGAGAAATGAAGAGGCAGATGAAAGTGGGTGAGTGGAATGAATGAGGGTGGTTTTCCCAAGAAATGCTTGCTTTGATAAGGCTCTTTTTGGGTATTTGAATGCACAGGATACTAATTTTAGTTTATTTAAATAGATCAAACTGAGTTTCGTACTCAGTATATGGAGGAAACCCCATTTTTGTAGATCTTATAAACCTTAGATTAAGGTATTCGGGTGGGCATGCTGCTTAAGATTATAAATAGTCAATCTGAAATATTTAATTCCTACTGTTACCAACTTATACCCCTTACCTATATATAATACATAAATAAATTAATCACTTAACAAATATTTATGTTTAGAAATTCACAAATTACGGGTTGAAAAACTTCAGAACTTTGGCCCAAGCAAGGTCCAAGAGAAGCTCTTCCAAATGTATGCCCCGTCTGTGTAATGTGTTCTCCGACTATTGACGGCTGGGGAAACATTTTATTGATCCCTGGAAATTCATCAAGATTCCTTCGGGCCGGCAGACGCTTCGTGTCACTCTCACGTTCTGACCTTGGAGCTCGCAGCTGACCCCTTTTGCGCCCGCTGATGGCTCCGTAAATAATGCAATAATTTTCAAAACTTCAGACGGGCAGCACCACTGAGCTGAGCTGAGGAAAATCAAGAAAAATTTGCCTTAGGGAGTTTTGTTCGTGGGCAGGAAAGGATTTTCGTCGCTGGCATACGTTTTGTTTAAAAAATCCAGAGAACATTACAAGGAGCTTCAGGCATTGCCTTGGAGCCGTGATGTATGATGGGTCTCGGGGCGGAGGTGGGGGCGGTGGACAGTATCTCGCCGTCAGCTGCCCCGCCAGTCTGTTGTGTCATGTCCTTGGGGGGCGGCGGGAGGGATAGGGCTTTCCTTCTCGTCATCTTTCACAGTCCTTACTGACCGGCGGCCCCGTCTCGGAGCTCTGTTAATGGCTCCGGTCCATTATCTCGTCATGTTTGTTACGAAATTTAATTACTCTTATTTATTTTTCACTGCCCGCCCTCCCCCGCGACTGCGTCCGCGCCCTGCTCTGGTTTATGATTTTCAGCTTCGTCAAAAAATGCGAAGGAAAAATTAAATGTGAAAAAATTCAATTAAAAGCACTTTTTGCATAAAGCGTTCTCGCGGCTTGGCTCGCCCTCTTCTCGTTTCCGGTCGGAGGTGTCATATTTATTTTGCCTAATGTTTCCCCACTTGACCATAGAAGCAACCCCTCAGCAAGTTTTATTTTATGTACCTACATGTATCTAGCTGGGGAAAGCGTTTAAAAGTATTTTTGATTTTTTCGCATAATTTCCAGCAATATTTCAAGACTCAAGTGCTCTTTCCTTGAGGACTCTCCTGATTTAAATTGAGAGCTATTGCACAGATCACTTACGTTCCCATTTCTTAAGTCATTGAGCAATCCTTTTTGAAATTAAATGCCCCACGGTGGTGCTGAGCAAGGAGACTCTTCCATTGACCAGCAATGGCTCTCTTGCCTTCTCCAGCAGCCTCGTGCATGTCCATCATTTGCCTTTGTCTTTCAGCTTTGTTTGCACACGCCATTCTTGCACAAAATCCTTGCAACCTCTAAAACCTGCCACGCCCTCGATTCGAGCCCCCCTCTCCGCCCCGCCCACCGGCATCCCTGCAGCTGTCAGTCAATGTGTCGTGTCACAGTGTCTCTCCATCTGTCTGTCACTTGCATGTCTGTATGTCTATTCTACGTGACACCAGGCGAGCGAATTTTCCAGCCCCCCTCACCCACCCTCCGTACTAGTCTAGCCTGCTTTCTTGCCAGCGTGCTTTCCTGCTTTCTTGCTTTCCCGCGCACTTTCTTCCCAGCTTGCTCAAGTTTTACTCAGCAGAAAGGAATGGGGGAGGCGGCCAGGGAGCGGAGCGAGGAACGCCTGTGAAGGATGCTCTGCAACCGATGGATGGATTTTTGGATTCGCAACTTGCACTTGGATTACAAGTCTGATTTTGATGCGTACATGTTTGTCCCGCTCTCCAAGCTGAGGCTGGGAAGTACACATTGCACTTGCCAAAGCACCGCGAGAAAATGGTGTCAATTATCTGGGAAGTCCTTGACCTAGAACAGTTGAAATTTTAATTTGATTATTTATTAATTGTAGAGAAAGAAGTTTGTTCCTAATGGATTAATGCACATATAGCTAAGTTTATCTTGGATTAAAATACCATCCTTATGCTTTAGGCCTTATCCAGATTGAAGGGAATATATTTTGAAGCTTACAATAAATTTCCAACATATATAAAGACTGGACAAGTAAAAACCATTCAAAAAAAATGCTTTATTTATTTGGTACCAAATTAGTAATTGAATTAATTACATTTTCGAATCTTTATTTTCCGTGGCACTGGCCCCCGAAGCCTGCCCCCGCTGTGGGTCAGCCTCACACACATATGCGTGGGGCTGGGAAAGCGGAAAGTGTGGGGACGCTCGTTTTCTTATGCCTTTGTCTGTGTGTCCTTTTATTATTTTATTCCCTGGCCTTATTTTAATTCACAGCGTCTGCTTGCCGCGTCATCCTCCTGGCATTCTTCTGGACCGACTTTGTCTCCGTGGCAGTCTCCTCCCTCGTCTCGGCAACATTGTCTCAGCTCGCATCCTTGCAAGGATGTTCAGCCGCAGACACACACAGGCACATGCGAAAGTGGAAGTGCATGTGCATGTGCAGGCGAAGCTGGGAGCTGGAAGCCAGTGGCTCTTGTTGTTGGGTTGTAAGTGACATTTGCAATTTTCAAAACTATTGAATGAGTGACAAGTTCTGCAGACACGATTGAAACTGACAGTTAACTCGAGACTCGGCAAGGAGTGACTTGCACTGCATGTGGAAATATGCATACATTCGGGGACATCTTCAAGAGTCGGTAAGAGCCAGTGAGACCCACAAGCGATCACTGAATATTTAACACTTTCAAGGGCTTTAATGTGCCTAATTTGGAGTAATTCCAGCATCTCCTTCGGGCTAAACACAATGAAATTAAATGCATTTCAGTCATATTCATAGCTAAATTAATTAAAGATAAAACAAACTCATGTTAAGCCTTAGCCACTGCTATTCTCCCATTAAATCAATTAAACAGTTTGCCCGCTTAAATGTCATTCTTAATAAGGACTGCATTCGGCGGCAAGCGGATGCCAATGCAGGTGACGAGGACGGTGCTCCCAACCCGTCGGATCGGTGACTCACTGGCCATTAACAATTTCATTTATTTTGTCGCATCGAATAAGTGTGCAGGGCTCGGTCTGTCGGGGACAGTCCGGGCAGTGTGTCTGTCAATGTCAACATCAATGTCACAGCGTCCTGGCCCAGACATTTTGACAAATAATTCAAACCACATTTTATAATGAATTTCCCCGGCCACCGGGGCAGGGTGGGGCGTCGGGGGCGACTGATGGGCGTGACTGCAGCGAGGATGCACCTGATTAGCCCCCCTTACACATTCTGCGGAAGATTTGTGGGCTACTCCTCAGGGGGAAATATTGCAAAAGCTGATTATCACATTTATTAGCGTTGCTTTATTTTTGGACTCGAGCCTTGAGTGCAGGAAAGCGATGAGTTGGCGTCACTCAGGCGCACATCAGCCGCACATCAGCCGCCCATAAAGAGATTGTTTTATTGGCCAGCTTCAGATGCAGGAAGGTGTGTTGTGGGTCCGGCCGCTGAATGCTTTGAGGTCATAAATTAACACGCATCACGGGGATCCTTTTAGTTTCCCCAGAGGGTCCTAGTAACTGGTATTAATAGGTTGAAAATAAATATTATTTACTCAGGTTCCCATATGGCTTCGAACGAGTGAAGATGACTCTCTGTTTCAATCTGTAGTTAGTCATGCATCAGCAGACTTGTTTTAAAACCTGAATTTACGTAATACGGACTCATAAGGCGACCCCAAAAATCGACACCAGAAACAAATGAAATATGGTTATTACCTCTGACAGCTGCCATCATATTCGATCGTATCGTCAATGTCAATTATCATAAAATAAAGCCAAAAATAACTTTTTAAATTCGTATTTCACGTTATTTTCTTCTTTTGAGGAAGCGAATCAGAGTTGTTAAGACTCCAAGAAGGAGATGGGTGGTGGCTCGGCCTTCTCATCACTCAGACTGGGCCAAATGAGATCGCCAATGGGGAAAACAATAGACTTGAACTGATTGTAGATGTGCAAGGTTTCGAAATGATATCCATTCTCAATGACCACGTAGTTCTCTTGAGTCGCGAGTTGCTTGGTAATCGGCATCAACGACACATTAGCGCAGTTCAGGAAAAAGTTCGGACAACTGAGGGCCACCACAATCTCGTAGCAGAAATCGAGGCTTTCGTTCCAAAGGGAGACGGCTGCGAAGGTCAGAGCCTCCCTGTTGCATATGTCGATGGCCTCGCGGTTATTGCGGAAGGTGTGAAAGGTCGTGACCCCAGTGGGGTACTTTCCCAGCGTATCGTGGGTGCACTCGCAGACGAAAATCGGGGACGACTGCGGTGGCGCCAAGTCAGTGTCCTCCGCTTTGATTAGCTCCAAATTCAAGGCCTCTGCCTTCTCCAAGGACTCCAGGAAACTGGGATGCTCGCTTACCAACTCGCTGAGCGGCTGTAATTTCGAAAGGATGCGCTGCACGATCTCTTCGCGAAGTTTCTCCTCAACCAGCACCATGGCCACCGAGTTCGGCCTAAAGGGATTGTGAGCGGAGTCGAGTAGAAAGTGCAGGGCACTGTCGATGTCCCCTTCCTCGTAAATAACCATCAGCTGGGGTGCGGAATAGGAGGGCCTTTGGGTCTGTGGCGCAGTGGGACCGATAGACCTGAGGCTCCCCGATGGGAAGTCTGGGACCTCATCCTCATCGGTGTCGCCATTGCCCTTCAGGTTGTGAACCATCTCGTAGCTAACTGGATTGTCGGTGGTAGTAGCCTCGCTGCCCTCTGCTTGGGTTGGAAGCTCCGAGTCGATCGATCGTGGAAAATATTTGGTGTTATCGTACATGGTTATCACGGGAATTTCTAGTTCTAGTATTCTACGACACTATTTGAAATGAATAGTAAGGGCAAGGAGAGGCGATCCCGTCATTAGAACGTGCTATCTTTTGAAAACACATTTGAATATAAACGAAAACAATAATTACACTCTAAATGCCCGACAGCCTCGCGCATTAATAAGCGATACCTAATTATTTGGGCGTATCTAGAGCCATTTAATTTAAATTATTTAACACAACTAATCATGCCCCACGGGCTTAGCGAGTGCTTTCAACAATGTGGGGGCTGCGGGAAAACAGAATTTAGTTAACCAAAACCCACAATGCTTTCTATTTGTTAATCGCCGAATTTATGATCAAATGTGACAGTAAAATTAAAATATCACAAACAGATACAAAAAAGCCCAAGCCGAACAAAGTGCTGGGGCGGCGGGCGAACAGAAACTGGCGAAACGAAGTAGGATTTGTTGAAATTAGAATTAAAATATTATAAATATTTTGCCAAAATATTACAAACTTTTTTCCCGGCATTTACAATTGCTCTCGTTTTTTGCACCACAGCAACAGCAACAGCAGCAAAGGCCATGCGATTATGAAACAACAAAACAGAACTAGCAGCGACAATTAAAAACATAGAAAACCACAGAATTATTTTTTGTTTGGCGGGAGTGTGAGCGCCGAGCCACCGCAGAAATTGAATAGTAAATTCCCCAACTGGTTGAGGGACATGCACGCGGACATCAAGTGCAGCGACAACAGGGGAAACACACATATAACTAACGATAATGCCGCTAACGATGACCATTTGCATATATCAGTACTAATTATAATAAAATGCCGAAAATAAAATTAAAATTAATATAGAAAGCCGATTATAAAACCCGGTTTTTACAAACAGCTATTGCCCCCCACACACATATTCCGTGTTGTAACAACGACTGTCAAAAATAGCAAATCCCATAAATCAACAATGACCATTTTCCCACAGAAAAAAGTAATGAAAATGCAAATAAAAAAGGACACCAACAGGCCTGATTCTGAACACACAGCCGAAGACAAATAAATTTAAATTTATTTTCTATGTTAATATGGCTTTTGGCCGGAACAAATCACAGGCGAACCTACTGTCTATGCAATTATTACCTGAAACACTAACCTTTTTGTTAGCTGCGATTATCCTGTCAAACTCCGAACTAACTAAATCGATCTCTAAAATGGGCGGTTTACTCAAAAAAACTTGCTTAGTATATGGGGTAAGCGTTGTCCGTTCTCTCCATTGAGCTAGTATAACCCTGGATCCTTTTCCAGCTGATAGTGGCTACAATTCTGCGGATTATAATACCCTTCAGCGTGGGATCCGACGCCTTAAACGAATGCGAACACTGTACTGCAGCCGTAGTTACTTATTACTCATCCGTCAGCAGGACCTTGTTTTTCCTCACCACTCTGGTTTTACTAAGTAGTGCCTTAGCTGATCTTACTGATAATTGGATATCAGTAGCGGTGCGTAGATTAAATTAAAAAAAATATATTACATTTTTAACTTTTAACCAGTATGTACCTTTGCTGGTATATACGATTCGCGATACTTATCTCACTTTATCAAAGCTATTGATTAACGTAGAAGATAGTTATGATGCCTGCATGAAACAGCTAAATCAACACTGGTATAGCTTTTTCAATAACAACGACACGTATTGGCCCAATCTTGAAAAGAAGGTATGGTCTCCTGTCCCACTGATCCTTGAACTGATCTTTACATTTACCTAGTTGCAATGTTGCGGGATGGAAGGACCTCGAAGCTATATGGATTATTTGCAAAAGGTTCCAGGCCAGTGCTATAATCCCGAACTGATTACTCTGGGCTGTGGGCAAATAATGCGCGACTTATTTAGTCCAATGCCAAGAGTCGGACATTGTATGCGCTTTGGTATACTAGCTATGGAGCTTTGCCTAATTATTTTTTATTTATTTATTGCATACAAGAAACTGTTCGGCTTGGCTCGAAGGCATTCTAAGTCATCGTGAAATAAATACATTTGAAAGGGCTTTATGTTCCCGTGTTTTCCTACAAAACAAATCCCTTTGTGGTTTCATTAAAAGCTTTGTTTTCATCTATTCCACCTATGTACATACATACAACAGGCGCTGACGATAAACTTCAATGGGTCCCAGTTCAATGAAATAAATTGAAATTAGCTGCCTTTTGTTGCTGTTGACAATTTGAATAAAATTAATATACATTTTCTCACAATTTTAATTAATAAATGTCAAATATTTTGCATATGGGCATTTATTTGTACGTTTATTTGTCTGATTTATAAATTACACTTTTTTTCTGCTTTTGCCGCCTGTGTCTGCTGTGGCATTTCATGGAAAATTGATTTTGTTGTTGTAGCTGCGACGATAACAAATTTCCCTGGCGCCAAACATAAAAATCGGGAGCTCCGGGTGAGTGAGGTGAAAGAATGGCGGAAACATACTTTGGACTCGCATAGCGGAAGCGGAAGTCAATATTAGTAGGCAAAAATGAATATTCACAATCTCGAAACAATTCACATTAAGCAAAACGCGCGAATTTTTGACAATTGCGCAAAATTATTAATGGTCAGATTCTGTCGCGTTTTGCAACCCCGAATTATTGCCGCTGTTTTTTTTAGCTGCAATTTTATTTATATAGATGATATCAGGAAATCAATTTTGGGAAATTTATGACCAAAAAGTCATGCTTTGCCGCTGTGTTCTAAGGTAGATAAATGAAAATTGCTTTCGATTAAACTAGCAATTGGTTTAGGCTTAGCGAAAATATGTTTGTTGGGGTAGTTTGAAGAGTTTTAAAGTTCAAATGTTGCAATTAAACAAAAACCCTCTTTACGTTCTAACCCAAACCATTAAAAATTTAATTTTAAATGTTAATCTTTAGCGGTGAAGATAAAATACTCCCAGCTGCTGTCGAATAATATTGAATAAAGGCCAGTTATAGGTAAACTTCAATACATTCTTTATAACAAAGCAAGTATGAAAGCTACAGTCAATTGCAGGCCCAATATTATATAATAATATATTATAAATTAGTGATGAGAGTGGTATTAGTGCTCGGACAAACACCGATGCCTATTCGATACCATCGATGTTTCCAAAAACTCGTCAGCATCGATGGTATCGAAAAAAATTAATAACAATACCCGGTAAACAAGGCATTTTGTGTAAAATGAAACAATATTTCCGTGGACACAATTTTTATTTATTCAAAATTTAAATTAAAGATTAAATGTTGAAAATTGAAGACAATGTAAAGAAAAATGTTGCTATTAAAAGTTTCTCAAGTTTAATGATCTTTTCAGCTCACGCTGGATATATTGATTTTTAATCCCTAAATAAAGTCATATTAACCTGCTCCTAACACTCTCGCAGTGGGTTTGCTGGATCCAAAGTCAAAGTCAGTCATTAAACATGAGAACGATACAGCGAAACTTTAACGACTGTGGGTGAGTGTGACGTGCGGTGGCTATGAAATCGCTTTGATTGATTGCCTTGCCCGAATTGACGACGATAGGAGGACCGCACGCTTGTTAACTCTGTCAGTGTTAAATTTAAAAATATACTCACTTCGTGTGCGATAAGTAGGAGCCGGAGTGCCGGGCACCAGCCATAAATACTCGGCACCAACGAAGGAATTTCTTATGAGCTGTTCGAAATTCCCGACTTGGGGTATGGGGACGGGTGTTTGCAAAATATTTTGTGGCTGGCAAGTGTCAAACATTGGCCATCGCCCAGACAGACAGCCATCAGAGCGGGACTTATCATTCGCTCATAAAAATGTCAAAACTATCACGCTGACATTGACTGATGACGACCACGACTGCGAAGGCGGAGTGGAGCTCTCAGAATGGCATTCAACTTGGGTCCCCGTTCCCTGTGCGCAGGATGCCAATGCTAAATGCCTCGGCTCCTCCACTTGTCACATATCCAGCATTGCCATCATTCAGCACGCATCCTCCTGTTGAGTGATTCCATTTCATCTGCCCCTCGTGCTGCTTTTTTACGGGCGGCACTGCATTCAGCCATCCATCTATCCGTCAACCGGGTGAGTCAGAGCTGCTCTCGGAGCCATCAGCACAACCTTTCGCCAGACTCCTCTGCTCTGCTCGACATGATTCATGGCTTCGATTGAATTTTGATTGACAATATCGCAAGCATTTAACGTGTCTGTTTCCGCTTTCCGTGTCCTATGAATATTTTTTGCTCCTTTTTCCTGCAAGTGGAAAGTGACTTGGAGTGCGGATGGCAAGGCTCTCTCGAAGTGATTTTTAAAGTCATTTGTCATTTGACAGATGAGCGTTTGATTGACTTCGATGGCACTGAATTCATTTCAGGAGTAGAGGCTGACTTCACTTGGCTGAATTTGTTGTCCTACTTGGAGTTCTGATGCAGGAATTATTGTTTGTCTATTCAAGTGCATGCATAATAAGGAATAATAAAATAAATTGCCATTTAATAATCAAATTCCTCTGACAACATTCACCTAATTTTTAATAATGAGCCACAATAACTCACAGCCGATAATCGTGAATCGTTTCACCCATTATGTTGGCTGTGTGAAAAAACTAGTCCATGTAAATTTATAACCATTAATATGTATGTCACACTCACCGTTCTCGATATCGATAACAAACCCCATTAGGAGCACCCACTCTCTCGGCTTGGCCGTGCACATTAATTAGCGATAAGATCGCCTTCGGTCCTCCGGCTGTGAAAATATCAATTTCATTTTGACATTGATTGAATTAATTTATGAGCTGTACCTTCCCAGCAATCCGTACCAATCTGCTTATTTATGGTCGCCTCCAATTCAAACCAAATCAGAGTGATTTGAGTGATTACCAATGTGACCAATTCGAGATTTATGCTCCGGGCCGGAGTAAATGCTGCTGTTCTAGCAGTAAATCTAATCTATTCGTTGTGTATGATAAGAATGTTTCAAGCTGGATAGCTATATCTGTGGTAAATTTCAGTTCGAAATGTAACAAAAGAAGGCTGTTTGTAAATTTGTATTATCTCTGCAGCGGTATTTGTTTTAAGCTCTGCCCTTGCGATTTTTAAATGAATCAATCTAAATAGGTTTAATTCACTGAAATTAAGAAAAAAATTACTGAAGAAATATAAAACATTTGGTTTAAAATGTTAATGATTGCTTATTTTCAAAAGTTCCTAATCCCATTTTTACATGAACTCAGCCAGACACTAATGTAACAATAGGAAACAATATTACGACACAATAAGTTATTTAACAGAAAGCTTTCCTATTTTGACAACACTTAAAACATTATTTTAGAATTAAATTACTTGCATATATGTTGATAAATAAAGAGTTAATTTAACTTTACCCATACACTTTCACATTTTTCTATACATTTACCGATTGTTCTTAATATATGACAGCAAAATAAAAGCATTAATTGAAAATGGTAAATAATAACTGAAATCGGGCTTATGCCGGAACGCGCTTAATATTCCTTTTAATTCCAATTTGAACAACAAAATTCTAATATTCGGGGGTACTTTCCCGAAATAATTTAACATTAACATTCACAAATTATTTTAAATGACCGAAAACTTGAAAAAAAAAATTATATCTTTATATTTAGGGTGAGCATCACCAAATATAAGGATTCAGCCATGTCCGTCCCTTCCAAGCTCGTTATATCAACTTGCTTCTTGTTATCTTGTTTACTTTTCGTTTCCATTGTTAGACACAATAAATTAGTCGTGTCCATGGTCCTTTTAATTTAACCCAAGATGCTTTTGGTACCGGGTATCTCATAGTCGATTGTAGCTTTCATATTTTTTACAACGTTGCAGGGTATTATAATTTTAGTCAGCAGTTTGCAACGCAATGAAGGAGTCATTTCCATATAAAGAATATTTATTCTCGTATAGCATCAACGGTCGAGTCGAGTGTTTTCCTCGGTTTTGAAGCACTGACTGATTATAGTATTATAAATACAACTATAAATAGTTCGTTTTTATTAGTTTTAGTATAAAATATACACAAACCTTTTCAAATATTTTACTGATATTTAAACATTCTCAAAATGAAAAGCACACAAAATTAAAGGATCAATTGCAAACTGCAACTGGACGTAGTGTCGCATTTTCGGCACCAATATTTCATGTGGCTGGGTGGGCGGTAGGTGGTGGATGAGGGGGCGATCAGGAGGAGGACATATTTCAATTTACTCATTGCACCACTGACAGCGGAGAAGGTTTTGGACCTGTCCCAACCTGAGGCCTGACAACAACCGCCGGCAATCAGCGGGAAATGCATTCATTTTAGGACACTTTGCAATAATTGAAAGCGACAAATGGTTTTTAATTATTTTTTAAAACTTATAACTGTGGCGTTGGTCCCCCGTGCTACCAGGAGCTTCACACCCATGCGAATAAATTGCAAATTATTACGATTTTTTCGTGGTGGCATTCGCATATTTTTTAATTTTAATTCAATTGCACTGACTCTCCAAATAAACTGACATTTTGACGCAAATTATCTCCTGTGAGCCCATGGGCTGTTGCTGATTGTCTTTGAGCTTATTTGTTTGATTAATGAAAAGGATTTTCACACCTCCGCTTGCTGTTTTTATTAGTGAGAACACATTAAACTTGTGCTTCGTTGGGAATCAGATCGAAGCAGGTGCACCTAAAGATATAACTTTAAATTTAAAGATGTTCTTATTTGAAAGTGCCCCAAAATATAGCTGGGGGAAAGGGAAGCTTCACTGCCATATATAAACTATAAGTACCTATAACTAAATCCCAACTATCACCAATTATCCCACAAGTGAAGATGTTTTTTATTTAATTGCAATTTACGTATTGATGTGATTCACAGTTCAGGTACAGAAGCACATAGTTTTGATGAGGGGATCGCTGACACAGTGGGACTGTGCCTGATATGGGTTGACACGAGTAATGGGGCTGGTCAGCTGTAGATCGTCCGACACCCGGATCGTGGTCTCGAACTCCCCGTTCCCAGGAGTCGTCATCACTCGCAGCCTCAACTCGTGGACGAAGGACTCCTCGGCAGGCTCCACGAAATAGGCTTGGACTACAGTCTGAAGCCTCAGTTCGGCACATAGTGAATGGGCAAGCGTCTGCTCGTTGATGGACTCCACTATGAAGCGACTGCAACGGATGACCAATCCATCGTCGGTGGGTACTTCGATGTGCTTACGGCAGAAGCAATAGAGCGGTGGGATCTGGGCCAGCTCGCAGGTTCTGTACTCCGGAATCGGCAGGAAGAGACTTATTCCGCGGGGCATCTTCTTGCGGGACAGCATCTGGAAGACTTTGGTCCGCTCCTTCAGCTGGAAGGTCTCCAGTTTGTCCAGGTGCATGATATCCCTCAGGGTTTGGTGAAGGTCGTAGGGCGTGATCAGGCTGTGTGAGTTCTTCTCGAAAGTCTCCATGGCCAGCGGGTATGTGTCCTTCATCCAGTCGGGATATATGGCCAGCAGCAGGGGCTGTGACTCCTCCGCCATGCCCTGGAAGCTGGAGCGGTAGTCTCCGGCGCGGAGTCCGTGATCGGACATGAGAAACACGATGGTATGGTTCAGTACATCAGCCTCCAGCAAACCCTTCAGGAGCATCGTGTAGGGCTGATCCAGCTGACTTGCGAACTCGTAGTAGTCTCGGACGCCCTGCGACTGCCAGAAGAAGGAGAAGAAGGGTCGCTGCTGCATGTGGGGCACCAGCTTGGCAATGAACTCCCTCAGGATCCCTTGGAACTGACGTCCGGCCGAGCAGTAAACCGTCTCCCTGAGGTCGAGGCTATAGCGCGTGTGACTCTGCATCTCGAGCAGCACTGGTAAAAGGTAAAAGTCGGTGGGCTGGCTGGGAAATGGGAATATGCCCTCGACGCTGTCTTCGCCATAGGCAGTGCTGAAGCCTCTGGACCTAAATCTCTCCCACATCCAGGCATCTGAGGATATAGACTTGAAGTCCGCTTCGTCGCTGCTGAATCCACACAAGAACGGCATCACATTGGCACGGGTATCAATGCCCACTCGATTGTAGCCAAAGAACTTGGTGTGCATATTCTCGAGGAAGCCATTCAGCTGGGGGAAGCTACGCACAAAGTGCATGTGCGAGATTGAGTCAATGCCCAGCATCATCACGGAAAGTTTTTCGGTTATATTTTGCATCGGCTTCACACCTCGCACTGGAGGCGGCAGAAAGAAGTGGACATCGTGGTATTTTGTGGCGTTCGAACTATCCTTGCATTGAACCCGTACTATCTGCTGACCGACGCCGATCTGAATGTCGTCATTCGCTCCGCGCTTCAGACTGAAGTGTCCTTCCAACACTTTCTTTGACTGAAAGTCCCAGGCAGCCAGCACCCAGTATGTGCACTGCAGGTTCTCCAGAATGTCTCTGAGCACCAGGAAATTAGCACCCTTTATGGTCAGTGCAGACATCAGCTGAGGCTTCTGGCAGCGCAAAAGGTGGATCGGTTCCGCCTCCAGGGAATATGGGGCTGGACTTCGCTGGCCCCTTAGGAGGCATCCCGAATTGTTGACGAAGACAATGTCTTCGGATACTGGGTTGACGGGCTCCTCCAGCATATCCATTATGGGCTCCAGGGTGAAGTACATCACGAAGAATATGCCGGTGAGAAGCATCAGTAGTCGCATATAGGACGACATCTTGATATGTTTTTCTTCCACCAGATTTAGTTGTATAATTTCGGCTTGTGACTTTGCTCAGAAGAAAGCTTCGGAAAAGTTGTAGGAACTCCTTGAAAGACAGGACGTCTCTGGCCTACTACAGATGCCTGAATTTAATTACAAAGTGTTCTGCTGGCACCAAATACATAATATCACAGGATAAAAATACTTTCCAAATTTAACCCATACCCCCGTCCGATTTTAGAAATTAATTAAAAGTGGAAAATAGAATGAATAAAAAATAAAGAATAAATAAATCGAATATGCTGGCGATGGCTGATCCCACATTTTGATAATGGCAGTGCCAAAATAAAAACGGAATTAAAATAAAGCCACTAATAAATAAGGAAGCAACGAAACACAATTCCGAAATACTTTTTCCATTGTTCTAAATAAATAATGAGCACAACTGTACTGCCGAACTCGGCTTAGTGATGTAAGTGTGTGCGTGTGTCCATTTAAATTATAAAATCTAATCACCTTTGTTTAAAATTTAATGAACGCAATAATTTTAGGGGCTTTCCATCCGCAGGCAGAAGCGTGCAGGGCCAGGTCCAAAATCGGGCGGGTAATTGGCGACAGCCCACAAGCGAGCGGGCGAACTGTAAAAAGTGACCAGCAGACAGCATAAAAATAAAACATTTTCAAAAAACAAATAAAACCGATTCGTATTTATCGACGGCTGAACAAAACAAAAGAGATTATGGAAAGCATAACAAAGGATTTTTATATTTATTTATTATTGCATGCAAATAAGCAGTTTACACACACCCGCCACCAAATATTTGAAATGGTTTGTATAAAAATCTAGCAATTTATTTAACAAATTATCCATTTTAGCGCTGCTCGCTTTGTTTTGTCAAATGAGGTTAATTTGTGTTTAACCTCACGTGTGCAGGCCTCAAGTGTGGGTAAACGCAGTTTGCTGGCTCTACAAATGGTTTCCAGTGTGGGCCAGTGCAGTAAGATGTGTCAACACACCGCTCTTTCACAAATTGTTGGGATCACGGGTGGAAACCTTATAGAGGAAACAAACAGTGATTTATGTTTTACGGTCTAAGTACGACGATTACAAAATGGTGCAGCTTACAACATAATATAGACCCAAACATATCTATTAATTGCTCTTCGAAGTTCAAATAAATTGGTGCAGAGTAGGAAATTGATTAGCTTTTCGTCTAGCTTGTATGGTGACAATCTTTTCCGGTTAAATAACTGGCAGAAGGCTTTTACATTGAGGGTAGAAAACCTAAAAAAAGTGGTAAGTCTCTTTATCCAATTTTTATCGGTTATCGGAATGTATTTTTTTTTCGAGCCAATACGGATTTGCCAGGAAATCGACCCTAAGCGAAAGCGGAATGAAAATACAAAACCTGTATTTCTTAATAACTCTCATATTTAATATCCTAAGTTTTCTATGCTCTATTAGTTTTTACTGATTACTGATCAATTCCATAGCAGTGTTATACTTTGTAAGGGTAGTGGAATTCATGATAAGACAGATAAAATCACAGAACTTGAGAGCTCTAGCTGTTATAGCCGTGATTGTTACACATCTAAAAACAAACAGACGAACCTTTGGACAAAAGGACCTGGCTAAATCGGATCGTCTAGTGTTGCTGAGCATAGAAGATGCCTTCTTTAGCCTCTGGTAAACATTCACTGTTGATACTGAGTTGAAAATTGTAACTTCAAAATAATACAAATAAAAATATTTTATTCCGAAGCTGGAAATAATATGAATTCATCTTGAAACTTTACAACTCGTAATTAGATGCGTGAGTCACATTAATAATGAGTAAAAATGCATTTTAGAAGAGTTATACCAGTATAAATAATAATGTTACTTTATGGAATAAGGTTACTTTATGTTATAAAACAAGCGTCCCAACTTTATAAGTCGCTCCTAATCAAGAAATGACTTCAGTCCTATGAGATGCTGACTCTCTACGTGGTTCGGGCGGAACGTCAAGGACACAAATTCTGTGGCATTCGCGGTGTGTTTTACATATCCATAGACCTGAGCTGAGCTCTGCTCATAGGAATGCATCCAATCCAATATACATAATTGCAGAGGACATGCCAAAAGGCACCCCAGAGAGTGTATTCGGGGAAGCCGGCTCGGTGCATGGTGATGGTGCGCTGACGTTGTCATCAAAATAAAAATTAATTATGCATTCTATGCGCTGCATTTGAATTGCTTTTGTTGTTTGTTACTGTCATTCCCATTTTGAGTGCGATTGTTGCGGCGTTGTTGTAATTGCCGCGTTGTATCTGGCGTCCATTCGCATTGTTTTTGTGCGGGATTAATGTGGCATTAAAGCGCCGCGCACACTTTTTAGCATTTGGATCTGATAACTGCGGGGCAAATAAATTACAAATATAATAATTAAGCAGCATTATTTTTGACAAAATAAATGCACACACATCCCACGTCGCGTCTAACCCTCGCGTGGGCGGAAAACGGGGAGCGGTGGTTATCGGGCGCACAGCAGTGCGGCCCCACGGCGGTAGATGGCGCCAGTCGGGCGCGTTGTTCCACTAAAAGTGCATTTGTGCATAGGAATTAATTACGCATAATGACAATTTGATAAAATTGAAAAATTACATTTTATTTAAATTGATTTATTGTAATTAAAAATTCTATAATGGCATCCCGGGTCCGAATGCGCGGTCCACGCCAGAAATATGTGCATTTGCGGACAATGCGAGTTTAATTTTATCATCGCCGAACATGGTCGGCTATGGGATGATTTTACCACTGATTAGTCGAACAAAAGTATTCAAATAATTAGCAGCGGCATTGTAAGCGAATTGGATATATGGCTTAAGTGGTGTACCGATATTTCCTTTCCCATTGAGTGGGTACTAGTTCGAATGAGGATGCGTGGAGCGTGAGAACAGGGTATTCCCGATAGAACGGATTTATGTCATCCCATAAATAAAGGCTTGAATTCCTTGTAAACAATATATGGAATATTGGCATATATATTACACTATATTTTAGGTAATAGTTTTATATATTAACACCAGTTCCTGCTACCCAAAATAAACTTAGATTTATAATTATTAAATTTTTGTCTATTTGCCAACTATATAAAAGTGAAGACCAAACAAGGAAAAATCTAATAAAAATAGAACATGTAGGACAGCTTCTCCCTGAACCATTGCTTAATGCCGACTCTTTTTCGTATAATCTCAAAGTCCCTGGCTTGTCCAATTTCGAGTTGATGTGTATTTGGTACGGAAACTTTCTGATCCCTGCTCTCCCCGACATCAGTGGTCACAGTTGTACTTGATATATTGTCGTCGTATTCTTCCAGAGCTTCGATAATGGCTTTCTCGGTCACGGGATTTTCAGGCTTTACCGTCACTCTGATGTCGCCGCCGTATCCTATTTTCTGCCCATTATAGCTCAGGGCTATTTGGCAGTCCGGCATGCTGAAGTACTTCAGATACATCCGGTTGGTGTCGGTGAAGCACTTGCCCACAATGTGGCCAATGTCGTAGAAGAATCTGTAAACTACACGGGCCTTGGCATGCTCGAAGTCGCTCACCGATATCCAAAATGTGTTAATATCCTGCGGCCTCTGGTCTTCCCCATGAACACATGTATTCTGGCTCTGTATCAATGGCTCCGGATAAGTTCTAGCTTTGTCTTTCATTCTGGCATCCTCGTGCGCAACTTTTCGGGATTCCTTTAGCAATTGCTTCCTATGGGCCTCCTCCAGAGGTCTACGTAAGTCCTGCGGCAAGGATTCATCGTCAGAGTCGAGGGACATCCATTGCTGGTCGTAGTTCTTCGAACAACCGGCCGAGGGGTTCATCTCGTCCTCGTTCCAGGTGCTTATTTAATTTGGCAGTGCAAGGCTAGTTGAAATTTTAATAGTGGATACTGACAGCCTAATGCCATATTTAATTTTGACAAATTTTGAAAAGATGTAATGCCCAAAAACGAGAACACAGGCAACAGTCAAGTCACTATTGACTGACTCTCTGTACGGGCTTCATAACAACGAGCATATTATATATTCTTATTCAGTCAGATATTCCGAGTTGATAACAGTAAAAAATACACACATAAGGGAAGATAGAACACTCTTTGTTCCGCAACAACCTCTCCTAGCTTTCCCATATATCTTTAAATTGAATTTCCATACTTTTTGAACCTTGATAGATGAATCTAACCAGCTGGTTATTTATAGACAGTGTGTGAATCACTTCGGTTCCTGAGGAAATACCAAGTATGATTTAGGTCGCGCCGTGACCCCACCACACTCTGCCTCGTCCAACCGAAATCATCCGACTAATCCGGGCAGGAGAACCGGCCGACATCAAACGGACCGTGCACGCAGTTTTGCTTTATTTACGCATAATTTCGTACAATTTATGAGCTCGGTGCTCGGCTTCCACACACATCAATTTGGACTCTCCGCAGAGCAGGGGCGCAGCGGATCGGGACGAGTTCAAAGCGTTTCGGTTTCGCCCTGCCCCACAGTCAATAAAATATTAAACAATTAGCTGATACAAATACAACTAATACTTGCAGGCGCCAATGCCGGTGGTGCCTGAAGTGGCCAAGAGCGGCTGAGAGTGGCTGAGTGGGGCCAAGTGTGGCAGTGGTTGCCACCCACCAGGAACCACAAAAAGGCCGCCGCGGAAGTGTCTTTCTCCTGGACCGTTCTGGGTGCCATTAGCCGGGTCAGAGATTAAAGGCGGCTGCTTCCGTGGGCCAGGTCAGACGAACTTCAAACGGAGCAGCCCTGCCAGTGGGCTCTCATCATAATTCCAGCCATCGAAAGAGCTCCAATTGTTTATTTGTTGTGTGCAGTGGCAGCAGCATTCCTTTGAAGCAACCGCCTCTATCGAGCTCAGGTGCGATCTGACGGATCAACCAGGCATATAGTCCATAGACCATAGTCTGTGGTATGTTACTTGCCCCTCTGCGTATGCATAAACCTTCGGGCTTGCAGTGGCCTTAATCATCCGCGAATCGTGGGGCATATGATTGAAACTGCCCCAGATCAAAGACGTATCTCCCTGCCGACCCTATAAAATCCAATGAGCTATTCGCCAGGCTACCGTGATCTATCGGATTATCGGAAAAACCATTTTTCTCGGCCTGCCATTTACACGTTCTTTGTCAGGTCTTTTCCTGGTGTGATGTTATCAAAGCGCTGAGAGCTATTCATAAGAAAAGAAGTTCGTTTTTAGATCGGAAATGTGAAATCAGTGGAGATCCGTGTACTTATTACGAACCAGCAAGCTGAAAGTATAGATACTGCCACACCAAGGGAGGCTTTCCGAGTCTTTTAGGGCATAGATGGCCACCAGATGTTAGGCCGGAGCCTGGAAATGAATGCCTGCCTCAAGAGAGGTTTGTACTGCGGGTATGGGTCAATCAGAATATGTGAATAAATGAAATATATGAAACTTTATAAATGTACACTTGATGTTGATTAAAATGCGTGGTTTCTATCTAATATATGTGCTTAAAAATTATGGAGCTACGCTTCATAAACCTGCAAATGTATACATTTGTCATTTGATGATTACGAATTGGCAGTCTGTGTGGTCGAAACGTCCTAAAAGACAACCTGCCTTCATATTACAAAAGCTGTTCCTATTCTAGAAGTAAACAATAATATTTAGTAAATAAGTAAACAAATTAAATGACAATTAATAAGGTCGATGTACCGTAAGAACACCAATAAATTATTTATATAAGATATAATATAAGTTATCAATCTAATTTGAATGTGCTAAATCCATTTTTAACATACGATCCCTCACTTAGTTAGCACTTTAACGATTTAACATTCATGTAAGGAAATAGTAAATATTTTTTCGGTCTACAATTTTATCTGAATTCTCATAGAGATTAGTTTTCCAGTAAGAGCTATGTACATATATTTGTATAGTCCGAAACTACATTTTTAATTTAAACATAAAAATCCAATAAAACAATAAATACTTTAATACAAATTTATCGATTGCTATCGATTACAGCTATGTATATTAAAATGTTATTAAAAATTGATTTTAAATGAAAGTTTGAATGCAAATTTGTACAAAAATAATAAAGTAATTGATGTACATATTTGTTCTTACTTTCCTATTGCCAGCAACTTAAATAGTGAGATTCTACAACGCTACCAATAAAAAATATTAAGACAAGTTGTTATTGCTCCATTTTATATCTCAAATGCAAATATCCATAAAGCCTTAGGAATCCCTTGTGTTTAAGAAGAAATAGTAAAACATGGTAAAAAATATATAGACAGACTAAGAACCCATGAAAATAATTAAGCGTTAAGTTTGTCAAATATAATAACAACGTCCGAAGACTTAAAAGATTTCACAGGTAAAAAAGTATTAAAACATGGATACATAGGGTATGTAGTAGGGCTTAATGTTAATTTAAGATTAATGTGTTAATTTACGATTAACTATAAAATTTACTTATTGTCACCCTTTTTAAGACAGATTTTAAATAAAATGAAGAGAAAAAATAAAAAAAAACTTTCCTATTCTATTTTCGATCGTTCCTACCAATAAAATCGACCGACTTTCATAACTCCAACAGGTACATATTCTGAAACAGTAAAATATTTGCATATACATGTAAATAAGTTGAACATCGAAAACTTTTAGTCAATATTGTAAAACGCAGCAAAATGAATGAATTATGATTATATTATATTATTATATTATATTATTATATTATTATATTATATTATATTAAATTAATTAATATTTACTTCGAAAATGTACGATATTTTAAATGGTTTTTCTATATGATTGGAATACCATATTTCTCTCCACAAATAGATTCAGATAATTTTTTACGTAATTTATTTCGAATTGCTAATAACTTTATTTAAATTTGTTTTTGTATGCTTCACATAAAAATTGAAACTAGAGTGAATCAAGTTTTTAGGCTAAATAAGCATATAACAAGCAACATGTTGAAAGATTATATTTAAATATTTAATATGTGTGTTTAAATATCCATCCGTACATTAACTAAATACATTTAATAAAGTTACTAATCATACTTCTTAAAAATAAAGAAAAACGAAAAAAGTATTAATACAAAATAATTAATAGTTAACTGTTAGTATAATTTAAATCAGACATGAGCAAATATCATAAGAATCTCTTAAAATTTTAAATTTTAAATACAATAAAATAGTACAATTTCACGGTAAAAAGATACTATTATCATTGCAAAAATCCAAGTTATATTAAATATAAAAATAACAGCTTTGTCGAGTTAGAATTTAGCTAATTGAAACCCTGATTAGCACCTGTTCTTATCAGACATATGCAACTCTTATAAGAGAAATGTCCTAATTAGGATCAATCATTCCAATTACAGATATTCCCAGTTGGTAACATTTCAGAAATCTTGTGTTAGTTTTCTCGATTGTATTTCCCAAAACTAAAAAAAGGCTGTTGTTTTAAGGTTTGCTAAGTGTGGTGGGAGGGGGCCTTGGAGGTCGTGCGGCGACTTCGCTGCCCGCAGAAGTGCCGGTAAAGCTTTGCACATGCAGCGCAGCCCATGAGTGTGTGTGTGGTGTGTGTGTGTGGGAACGAAACAAATGCGCTCTCTGAGTATTTTGCCTCTCTTGACTTTACGCTCTCTCATCAGACTGCCTCGGTTCCAATCAGAGAGAGAGAGAGAGCGAGCACGAATGAGAGAGAGACCTCTGCAAATCGGGATTCTCTCCATCGGTTCCCCTCGCTTGCAGAGACAGCTGCGGAGACGTTCCATTCAAGCGTTCCGCATTGCCCCGCCATTTCCCCTTAAACAGCGCGTCCGTTCTCCCTCTATGGCTGTCTCTCTTTGTTTCCTTTTGGTTTATTTGCGATTTCCCCTTTTTCTGAGCAGCAGCGCATTGTGCTATCTCGCTTCTGCACCCAATCGAAGTGGGCTAGTTAGAGGTCTTGCTTTTTTTCCGCTCCAAATTCGCTTTAAGTTTTTGCGCTTGCCTTGTTTCTTTTTTACCTTTATGCATGTGCATGTGCGAGTGCGAGTGCGAGTGTGAGTGTTAATTGTTGTTGCGCCAACGTAAAGTGCTCATGCAAAGGTGAGGGTGCATTGTCATATTCCATTTCGCTTTATTTTCGCAATCTTCAACTTGACGTTTATTTTTCTGTCCGCCCTCCTTCCCTCGCGTCATTGTGTTGGCCTTTCATTCGGTTCGAGCGACTGACGGGACAGGGGACGGGGACGGGGACAGGGGACAATTATAATCGCTGTTTTGGGTGGATTGAGAAATTGCACCAAAATCTGATTAAGAAATCAATACAACAATACAACAATCAATCGAACTTCTGCATAAAATTTATAAGTATATGTAGATATGTAATAATAATGTACAAAGAGGTTAGTGCACTGCGACCACTAGGGTCTATTGTGCCCT
>JAEIHY010004208.1:0-56269 GCA_018904565.1 Drosophila tsacasi
GTTACTGCTTTATCAGAGCCAACTAAGTTTTTTAACATATGTAGGTTTATTGTGGGGGCCAAGAGGTGGGATTGCACTTCTGGAACTGTGGGCAGAATTCAGTGGTGGTGGGCCTCTTTAAAGAATCGCAATATAGAAAATTTTCGTAAATTTTGTACTTTTAAACAAATGCTACAGCTGCAAAAAAAAACCCAAAAATGCAGTAGAAACACCCATGCTACCTTCTTACTTTTCCTTCGATATCGATAGTTAACGCACTTAATTGTGAAAAGACTTTTATATTGAAATAATTCATTTCTGGACCTGATAGAAGTATTATTAAATCTGAGATACACTTTGAGATTCATTATATAAAAGAAAACTAATCAATCCACCATATATTGATTGTTTAGACTATATTTCTCTAGTACCAGAGTGATCTAGCCGCATCATTTTCCGTGATATACCCGGTGTTCTTTATCAGGAACAGCAGCCGAGTCGATTTAGCCTTGTTCGTCAGACACAGATTTCAGAGACTATAAATCCTAGAACCATCAAACTTGGTGAAACTATCACACAATGTGCACAATATACCGATCAAAAACTATTTTCTGCCACTGTGGGGTCTCCCAACCGCTTGCAACATGTTCGAAGCGCCAGCTTTGGGGCCCCAAGACAACCGATCCAGTGCTGCCAGTTTTTGAGCAAAAAAAAGCTGTTTTTGACTCGTGACGTAGGGGGGATCGCTCATCCGCCTGGTTGGCCGGGTTCAAAAATACGCCTAGGTGGCCGCACTTTTTCATGATAGTTCGAAAATATAGATACAAATTTTGCAAAAATGGCAATTTAAAAAAAAGCGGAAAAAAGCCAGTAAATATTTTAAAAAATCCAGAATTTCCGCTTCCCGCAATTTTCAATTTGACGGGGAAAAAGCTAAAGTGGCAGCCTTCAACCGATCCGATCCCCAACGATCCCCAAGCCCAAGTCAGTTGGTTGCAATGATACGTCGCGCGCGGTTGGATTCATGGAAAGCGAGCGGAGCCGCGATCAAATAACGCGTGTGCTGTGTGGGAAACGGGCCAGGCCGAGTGCAGAAATAAGCCAAAGGAAAAGATTCTTTTCTTTGTATTTCGTGTTTTGTATTTCGTGTGCTCCGTGCACTTCTGGGGAAATGAAAGAAAGAGGAAAAATCGATTCAGCAGTAATATGTTGACATTGATTTGGGTGAATTTCGATTGATTTCCACCGGTGGAAACCGCGCGCGAGGTTGCCCGGTCGGTTCGAGTGCCAGGGAGTTGGCCGAGAGCGATTGGACGGATTGATTGCTTGATTGATCTATTTTTGCACTTGATTTGCGACGCACGCGCCGCGATCGCGACGTGACTGGCGCTTCACGTTACCTGCAACTTGGGGCAGCAGTCGGTGCCGAGCCCCACCCCGTCCGAGTTCGTTCCTCGTCGGTTCCTTGCCCCTCAGTGCGCCTATTGTCGGGGGCAATTATGTTGATTTGTGCAGCGCGGACGCATCGTCGATTTCCCAAGGATGATAACGAAAAATTTGCAATGCAAAGAAAGAAAATTGATTTGATGATCGCTCATCGGGGCGCGATATCTTGCGATCGTGACACGCCCACTGAATGATAATAGAATGTGTGTTTTATTAAAAAAAGAGGATTGCTGAAGAGTACTATAAATATTTACTCAAAATAGATAAAATGTGAAAAAGGTGGCTAAAAGTGAAACCAATGCTTAAATGTTAAACCTATCTCAATGTTGCAATATTTTCTACCCAAACAAAACATAAATAGTTGGAAAAGGCATTGTTTTAAATAAACAAAAGAAGGAAAAATAATTAAGAATACAAGCTTCCTTTTCTTGGAATAATATGTAATAGATTTTACAACCAAATAAACGCCCTTTGAGCTTTACTTTATTTCTGGGGCTAGTTCGCTCTTGATTTTTGGGCAGATTTAAGATTGCCCAAGGCTTCCAGCCTCGTTATATTAGACACCTCTGCGCATGTGGATTTACATATGTAATTACCGGCAGCTGGCCTGATGAGTGGCGGCCTAAGGAGACACCTCCGCCGCGGCCAGATGGCAATAAAAGCCGCTTAATTAAAAGTACAAATCAGTGAGTGGACCGCTAATAGCCGAAATGATTACGCAAAGCCACAAGGCCCATAACTCATTAGCGGAAGCCCCAGAGGTCCACATATTTAGTGGCAGCCCGGCCGCAAGTGATGATTGGCCTGGGACATCATGATGATTAATGGGCTGCAGTGCTGGGAGCAGCGATCAGATTTATGGATGAGCAGCGTGGACTTTCTTGTTTCTGGTTCTGGGAATGCTAATAGAGTTGCAACCTGGGGCCACGACCACTCGGTTTGGCCCTCTTTTTCTTTCCACTTTTCCTCTTTTCCACTTTCCACTCCAGCTGCCATTCCTCCGCGTTCCCCGGAAATCTCGACAGTAGTTGGCTTTTGTCTTTGGAGCCCTGTTTGCCCAAGTAGTGCGAGTAGATAACATTTACAAGACGCTGGTGTCCCCCGAGATGAGTTTTCCATCAGTGGAATTACTCGTTCGGCCCAGAAAGGTTTGCTTTGTGATAAGTTAGGAATGCGCCGTGGAATGAGTGTGGCTCCGCAAACAAAGGCTGGCCCTGCGTCGATGTCGCATTCAAATGAGTCTATTTCTATTGCAAAACTCACGCCCAGTTGTACGAAAATTTACGATCGACGTCTCAGCCCCCGTACCCCAGGGGCGCGTGTTGCCAAAAGTATAGAGGGGCATGGCGGGGCTTTAATCAAAAGGCGGTAATCCAATTAAACGGCTCCGAACCCGAGGACCGGCTGACCCAATTAGACCCGCTCCGGGATCGATCTGGAGGATCGTCGTCGCATTCGTCGTCATTGAACTTGAAAGCGGCGCCTGTCCATTGTCTTTCCAGCTCGCTCCTCGGCTCGGCTCGGTTCGGTCGAGGCAAAAACAAGTTCCTACTCCCTAAATAAAAGATCGCATCGCGTTCGATCTAACGGCCGCCCTGCAAAACTCCGGTTCGGCGTTTCAAATTGTAGATCAAAGATCAGGCAAAAACCAGAGGGGGAGACCGCCAACGAAAATGCTTAAATTGGCATTGAACATCAAGGATAGCCCGCGGGAGTTCGAAGTTTGAGTACCCTATAATTTGATTTCTGCCAGGCGAACGATCATAAATGTGATTATGAGGCGGGCGAAGATCATTTGTGTTTGCATATACGATCGCCTGAATTGGGTAAAATAAACCTTTGGCAATTCTAGCAGGGCTATGAAATGGGATCATTATTGAAAAACTTATCTTCCAGATAAAAAGACAACCCCACATGCTCGTCATAACAACAGAACTCCCGACCTCGATCTTGCCTGGTTTCTTCTCAAGTGATTGCCTCAAATTCCGAGACCATATCGCACTTGAGTCGATCACAGGACCTCCCATAAAATCTAAGCCAGGTCCATAAATCTTAATTGCTGAACTGACTGTTCGGGTCATCTGATTCATGCCTTGTTTATATCTTTCCCTCAGCGAAAACTTTGCACTTTGCTCATTCCCATTTCAGTTTGGATTGTTTACTCAAGAGCATCCAGGCAGATGGCAGTTTGAAAGTTCGCAGCTGCCGGGCTGTAAATCGGAGCAAGTGCCTGCAATTCATATGCATAACGAGTGCCACTTTCCACGCTCTGACTCCTCGGGAGTCGCAACCCTTTTCCCATGGCCGCGACACACACCATTGATCAGAATCAGACGACGTACTGCAGATGCACACTCACAGCACTCTCGGAGGCGGCAGCCACGATCACTGATTGCTATCGTAGGAGACCCAGCTGACACAGAGTCAAAGTTAAAGTTAAACAATGCAACTGGCTTGAACTCTCCGCTAGACGAACTCTTAGCCATCCTGCCAGCCCGCTCTCCACTCTGATCATGCTGTGTGCGATCTTCGCCATCAAGATCAGTATCATGCTTTTACAATGTACAAATATTGCCTTCTCTTCGGTCTAGACGGGGGGACGACTCTTAATCGCTGCCCTGGGCTAGAAAATGGCTGAAACGAGGCGAGGGATATATAGGTACTATATCTTTGGTACACGGCACATGCAATACTCTAATCAGTTGATGACTAACAAATTGTAGTTTGTACATTTTCATTTTTGTTGTTTACTTTTATTGTTAAACGTAGTTAAATTCACTTTAAAAACGATGATGCATTAGAAAAAATCTTTTTATCTATCTTTTTATCTTTTTAAGGTTGTAAGTAAGGAAACCAGGATTTGTTAAGTTACATAAACTATTAATCATCACTAAATGTGTTCTTTGAAACTATCTTATAAAATTATCTTTTCAAACCCTAAAAAAGAGATGTTAAGTTAACATTTCTTCTCAAAAGATTTCCCGAAGTAGAGACAAGCGATCAAGTACCCGTTTTGCCAAGCCGGTAACTATATGCCCGAGATAATGAACAAACAATCGATTGCGTTGAAGTTGGGGAAAGAGAATCTTAAACAAATTATACCGAGCCTAGGAGGGGCCACCAGGAATGCGGATAAAGCAGTCATTGGATGTCCGGAAAGTGCTATAATTATGCAATTCCTCAAAGGCGCTGACGGTGGTCCCCCGATGCCCTTCTCTGCCTTCTTTCCTCTGCGCTCCAAGGCAGGCAGACAATCTGCAAACGATTCGCGTTTCGGGGGCCTCGGAAATTATTAACTAGCCGGCATGGGTTGGGGCCTTCGAGTAAATTACAGTAAATCTCTATTTGCGCAGCTACTTAAAGACCCTGTCTGGCATTGGACCCCGTCAGCTGCTCACTTGCATATTAGCAGTGGGGCCTTAGGCCGGGGTTAACAAGCCGCCAGCGATTAAGTCATTTCTTATGTTGGTTCATTATTTCCATTTTCCTCTTTCCGATGCATGCGTGGCTACTGGGCTTTGTCCCCTGGCCAAGTGTGTTGCCATTTTTCTTGGCCTGAGCCCGAAATTTACTGTAACGAGTGTCGGAAACCCGTTTTGCCCACTTGATTGCACCGCAACATTGTTGGCACGGCATCGTAACATATTCCGTATTTTGCGCAATTTATCTTGACAATGAGCGACTCGAAGGTGTCGCCTCGGCTCCGTCGTATTTGTTCTAATTAGCAGAGACAATTCTACGTAATTATCCGGCGGCTCTTCTTAACGCATGACTGATTTTTCGGGAGTTGAAAAAAAGCGGTTTGGGTTCGAATATCAAATTTCTACCAATTTGGTTCCTTAGATATGTTTCATAATGGGAATTGACATATTTGCTCCTGTTTTGCACTTAATGAGCTACTTCACTAAGGAGAAGCAGCATTGTTATAAGGTTTTTTATGTGCCTTTAACTGAGAATGGCTTATTTTAATTATAAATAATACTTGCCAAAATATCAGTACAGCCTTAGAAATATATTTTGAATGGCATAGAACAATTTCGGAATATAAAATAAGCTATATTACTATTCATTGCTTTCCAGTTTAATATTTATAGAAATTTCCATTACTTTTGTTTTTTATGTGCTTTAATAGCTTTTTCATTTTTAATACCAGAAATAAATTCATTCAAAATCCTCTAGTGAATGCATTTCTTTGGCTTAGTATTAGTTATTTGCCATAAGAAAGCCTTTAGCCTGTTCTCTTTTTTGACAGCCGAGAGATTTTTCACCTGCCTGCAGGTTTGCTGTTCGCAGTTTGCACCTTGCCATGCACATCTTCATTAAATGTAACCCACTTAACAAAACTGCTGAACACTTCGCACATGTCCGAGTGTTCACAATTCACGCCACAAACCCGCAAACGGGCCATTCCACCGGGAAACTCATCATTTAACGCCTTCATCTTGTGGCTCCGCCAGAGTGGAAAGCCGAAGACCGCCATAAAGTATTTGACTATCCCCCGGTGCTCGGCCCCTGGAGCAACCCCCTGCTGACCCGTTTGATCAGCCTCCAACTGGACGCGGCCACATGTTGATTCGCACAGAGAAATGGCTTCGTTTCCATTGGGCCTCGGTTTCCAATCTTTATTGCATAATTGCAATTGAATTGTTTGTCGAGACACGATTTCGTTTTTCACTCCGTAAATTGGAAAATGTGTTAATGACTTGATATGGAGCCCCGCGGACTACCAGATCAGCAAACACATTTAGTCCGTGCTCCGTCATAAATTCACCTTATGAAAATATTTATTTTTTTACCAATTTAACTTTACCACAACGAGGAAGCACTCCCCTTGGCTCGGTTCGTTGTTGATGAGCTCCATTTACGCGGGGATTTGTTCTGATCTCTTTCACTGTTTAGATCAGTGAGATTACTCAGATGATGTAGGACACATGTATGCATTTTCACTCAGCGGGAGGCTTGGAGAAAGGTTTCCGAAGAACCAAAATGGGGTCATCCGAAGAAATATTGTTATCGATAATCAAGTGTTGGGATCAATTGATTCAAGTTCACTAATTAATGAATAGATTTTCCAATAGCATTAATCGCTTTAATTAATAGTATAACAGTATTTATGATCTAATTAATCTTTGATTCGATCTTAGATGAGATCTGCAGAATCTTTAGTAATCAATCAATCTTTAGCACTTTGTATTTAGTTTGATAAACAAGCGTAATCATCTAATCCAGAGCAGATCAATTCGGCACTGTTAAATTCTTCGGCAAGAAGCACCTCTGTTCATTCCTATTCCACAGTCAAATATAAATCCCTTTCTCTTCTTCGAGGAAAGGACCAATCCATGTCCGGCCAGTCTCTCCCTCTCTGCCACTCGAAAACTGGTCGTGGCCCGCCCGTCACATTCAATTATCTCCAATTTGAGAAATAATTATACACGCACTGAGCTCTGACATTTTTGAAAAATTTTACATTAATTTGGCACTAAACTGTCAGATGTGGAATGCCATGGCACTCAAATTTACACCGAAAGGTAAATGGCCCGCCTCGTAAAAGAGTCCAAAAGTCGAGATGTTGAACGCTGCGCTGCGTATGCCCCAACAAGTTTTCTTCAAATTTAATTGTAATGTGAGAAATTTAAATTAGGTAGCCGAGAGGCTTCTCAAAAAGTGAACAGCAAGGCAAAACCGAAAAACAAATAAAAGGCCCAGACTCTCTGACAATGACTAAGAAATCTCAAAAAGCGGAAGATGGCCAAAGAAAACAAAAATTATGAAAAAATGTTTCTTTTTTCGGGGGGGGTTTGTCAAGAAGAGAAGAGGAAAAAAAGATCAAATAACCGAAAGCCGCTAAATTTCAAAGGAAAACAAAACTTGTTCACTTTTTGTTGTAAATTGTGAAGCTTTTTCAACTAATTTTCCACTTGTGGATACTATATGTGTACCAAGTGAGTTTGGGAGGCTCAGGACTGTCCGTTTCGCTATTTGTCCGTCGATATTTGATTATTTACGATCCACTATTCATCAGTGGATTTGGGATTTTGGATTTGGGATCTCGGTTTGCGTCATTGCCATGCGGAATTGGCTTTTTATAGACCGACAATCGAGGCAAACAAAATCTCCCGGCAGTTTGTTGTTCACAGCTTAACTACTTTATATTTCGCTGTGAAAATTTATTACATCACGATTTCACATTGGTTTCCTTTACTGTACTCCCTCTGCGGGTTCTCGAGTGGTCCGATTCGTTTGTAGTTTTTTATATCCGAGAGTACGTGTGTTTACGGGGAATGCGAATTTGTTTGCAGCTGGGCTTCCTGGAAAATATTTATACTGTCTAGCGGATGCTTCGCGGCCCTCAAGAGTCCCACAGAGCTCCACTGGCTGATCCCTTTTATAATAAAGTTTTCTAGCAGAACTTTATTGGACTTGCCCCACAAATTTATGACGTTTCCTCAGCTATATTTTGTTTGGGTTAATGCCTTCCTATTTATCTAATAATTTGCATCACCACCGAGTGACCCATTTCGGCAGGGACTCCCACTGAGAATTTCCGCGCTGTTTATTCGTTTTTCGATCAGCAATCCCTAGAGTTTTGGAGTCATATAAACAACCCAGGGCTCTACATATTGTAACTTGTTTGTTAAAAGTTTCTGCTTTTTTTGTTTGTCTCTAATTAGCTTGCATACACATCTGTGTATGAACTGGGGCTGTAAAGTATTGTTTGTTTATTTACAAATTGTCGAATGTGTTTTCCTTTCGAATAAACCAAACATTTTTACCAACCATTGTTGCTGATTAGCTCATGCCAACTTCTATAAACTTTCATAAAATATTGCAACATTCAGAGGGGTCGAAAGAGGGACTTTAATGTAATAATAATAATGTATTATTTTGGAAAGGTGTAACATACATCGAAATGTGAACAAAGCCATTGAGCCATGATCAAGCACTAGTTAAATCGCCCGTCAAGAACAACAGAGTCTGACAAACGAACTGTCAAGATGACAGACGCGCCACCGAAGCCGCGAAAATTCAAAAAACCTCTGCCGGTTGCCAAGTGGCTGCATCTATGCGTCTTTCTAGTCTGCATAACGCGCGCCACGCAGCTGCAGCTGCAACAGGCTTCGCCCCAGGGCAACATGCTGCAGCAACATCACCGAACCAGTGTAAATAGCAGTGTAAATATCAACAGAAGCACAAAATTCAATGAAATCATCCAAACGGCCACGGCAAGTGCCACCGCCTCGGGGGCGGGAGCTGGATCGGGAGCAGTTACTTTCGCCTCGGCGACGGCAGCCACCACCATTACGCCAGTGCGGCGAAAACTACGCCGCAAGTTCCCTGGCCAGCCAGCCTGGAACTCCACCGCGGGCAGGAGGCGCCGCCTGCGTGTGCATCCCTATCGACGCAACGCCACCCATGCCACGCGCACCACCACAGTGGCCACCGTATCCGCCACGGCGGCCACACTGATACCAAAGATGCGCCAGCAGCCAATAGTTTACCATACGCGCCTGCACTCCAGCTTCCAGCAACAGCAGCAGCAGCAGCAGCAACAGCATGTGGCCGGAGTACACATCAGCCAGCAGCAGCAGCAGCAGTTGCACGTCGTGGCTGTGACCCCACGCCCGCAGCTACACCAGCAGCCCGGCTTCGCCGTTGTGCCCGCTTACTACCACCAGCAGCAGCAACAGCAGCAGCAGCAGCACCGGACATTGCTGGGCAACCTAACCCTGCAGCAGCAGCAGCAGCAGCAACATCTCTTCATCCAGCCGGGACGCAACGTGCTGGTGTACAGCAACCTAGGACCGATTCCGCCCTGCCCGCCGGGCCTGCTCTCCGGAGCGGGATCAGGATCGGGGGCGATATACACGCAGCAGCAGCACTTCATACCCCTGCGATCCTCGACGACGCCGCGCAGCAGGCACCGTGGTAAGCAATCTGCCAGCGCCAGCAAAAGGTGTTAATTACGCCAATAAAAGTAGCATTCACAGCGGCTTATGGTAGTTAATATGGTTAAATGGATGCCAAGACCGCGACTGGCGCCTTCATCACCATGTCCACGTCGAAGTGCAGTAATTATCCCCGGCGGCAATGCGCGTAGAAAGCTTGCCTAATTGGTCAGGTGACTTCGATTTCGGATGCGGGATTTGAGAGGTGTCTGAGAGGATACCAGTTTCTGTTTGTGAGAGCCAAGGGATATTGATAAATTTATACATTTCTTTTTTCCAAATCAAAATGATATATAAAAAAGAAAGAATTAATTTGTGTATATTATTTTAATTTGGAAAGCAACAAAATTGATCAATTTATATCTCAAGTCTTCTGATACTAAAAAGAAGATACATTGGAAAAGTAATATTTACTAGGAGAGGTTAAAGTAACTTCTATATTGTGTTTTAAATGTAACCAGGAACATAATTCCACCAAAAATCAACTTGGACTTGTAGCATTATCATTATTCTGTATTATTTATATTCAACTCAAATCCCTTTGCCTCAAATTGTAATTAATCACATTAGAAAACTACAATCAGCGTTGTGTCAAACATTTTCCTTATCATCAGAAAATGTCAATATTGTACATGTACACAAATATTATTATTTATTTGGGATTTACTCGAGTGTCTGTATAAATATTAGGCAATTTTGTGTCTCAAATCAGGCGACAGACATCAGGTCTTTACAGAAATCTCGTAAAAAAGTTATTTTGCAAAAAAAAGCTACCAAAATCTATTGAGAAAAAAAAGAAAACCACATACATATACCGACCAGCATCAATTTTTAGGCGACTGCCGTAATTTATTGATTTTCTCTTTGCAGTTTCTTTTTTATTTGGCTTATGTAATCGAATCACTCAACAAATTTGCAAGAAAATCAAATTACACACACTTTAAAATGCATAAAAACATACAGCTGGGGTGGAAAAGTATCTTGCGAAACTGCGGCCAGGCTACCGCACATTAGTAGACCACGCCCCCTCGGCATGCCGTTCAATTAGCATTTTGGCGAGTCCAAGCATCCCAGATCCCTGGTCCCAGGTTCCAGACATCGCCCCTAACCAGCACGAATCTGGCATCTTGTGGCAGGGTCGAGGGGGATCACACAGTGGTGGTCGGCTTGCGGACATTTTGCTCATTGCTGTGTAATGTCGCGCCCGGCAGGGACACCGAATGACATTCTCTCCACTTGGGGCTTAGATGCAAACAGGGCTAGAATGCCGCCACAACAAGATCTCACAGTGAGCTGTGACTCTGCAATTATTTCCGCACACATAAATAATCTATTCATATTTTGAAATGTTTTTTATGTATTGGAATTTAACTTGATCCAACAAAGTTGTGTTTTATTAAGTACAGGATGCTATTAATATTAATATTTAAAATAACAGCGATCATTGAACGATTCTTCATTGAAATGATTAGATATTCTTTAAGCCCCTTGTCATGAAAGCTCTAACAATTCTTGACAAATTAGTTCTTAATTTATAAAACTGCTCATATTTCCTAACCATTTCAGTTCTGTTCCACGTATTCCAAGACTTTCTCTGTTTGTTGAGGACAAAAATAACCAATAGTTATTGCTATTACTAAATGAGTGGCGATGGATACATATATCCATTATTATTTGTCTTCATTAATTCATACAAATCTGTCATTATTGTTGAAATTATAGTCAAAAGCTCATTGCGAACATTAATTTATAGAAGTTATCTTTCTATTTCAATTCAAAAAACAAGAATATTTATAGCTCGTTTACCTAAATGACAAAGTTAGCTTACAATATTTTTACCTCTTTATTGGTTTCTTAAAAAGAGTAAAATAATTTCAGTAACCTCTTTCCTCATTAGACTGAAATCGCCTTCCTTTCCCTGGTTTCCGTAGAGTTGAACTCGCCGAGTATCTCATGAGAAACAGAAACCCAAATGAAAATCCCATGCATGACTGGGCAACACTCACCTTACAAGCTCGTACATGGCGTTTCTTTTGGCAATAGGCCATGGAGCTGGCCAAGTCCAGATATTGAGCGGCAAAACGGCGATTTTTTAATTACAATGAAACGTGCCACACAAAACAAACAAACAATGCGCTCGCTAATTGCACATAAAACCCAAAATCACAGAAAAAGGCACCAACAAAAAATATAAACAAAAACTGGAAAATGCTAAGCCCAGCTCGTGGGGAAGCAAGGGGGGTAACAGTTGTTAGGTTGGACCAACTCTCGGGAGAAATACTGTAACGAAACTTGTTATTAGCGAGGCAAATGGACGGACAAACAAACCCAAACAACAAACAAACAAACGAGCCGAATGACAAATGCAAGTGTCAATCTTATCGGCTCAGACGCATTTCAAGTCTGACATTAAGCCGCAGTGGCTCTCAAACTGTGAGGCCCGAGGCAGTCATTTGTTGAAATTTTCGGATTAAAGTTCAATTGGCCAAGGGCTTTTCGCTTGTGTGTGGTACCTACGCTGGTTGTGAAATAATTTATTATAGCTTATACTTTATTCTTGTATTTCCAGTTACTGATTTCATTGCTAATTATAAAACAAAAGAGACACCTTTAAGGTTTAAAAAGAAAACGAATGACTCCAAAATTAACTTGAATCCAAGCAAACATAACATCAGAAAACATTAATTCCATCATTTTTGCAAGCACGCAAGCACTTCTGGGAGTTTGAAAATAATAATGGAAAATATTAATGCGGTTTTCAGCAATTTTTCCAATGTCCGATTGCACGCCAGATAATATTTATTATTCAATTTTCATTAAATCTGATTACCGAAAACTTGTTTGAGGAAAATCGAAAAAAAAACGTAGATCGAAAAAGCCGAAAATAATTTTTCCGTGGCTTAAATGCAGCATTAATTCGACCCCCACCAAAACTCTCATAAATATCGTTTGCAAAAATGTTTATGAAGGTGTTGCTCAGCATGTTGCGACAGCGAAATGCAAAAATAAATATACAAATAATTTACGTTGAAAACTTTGAAGCTATGTATATGAAAGAGTAAACTTTAGATAAGAAGGTAAAACAAATGCCACACATTTATTTCCACTTTCAAACGACGACAATTTGTCATCCAAAGACAGGAAAGTTTGTGGTTTCTCGAACTGGGGAATCGAGGTTAACTAAGAGAAATAACCCATAGATTCAGGGGATTGACTTAAATAAGTCCCCCTCTGCTAAGCTGTAGCTATGTAGTTTCAAAACTTAAAAGTCTCAGGATTATTGACTCTGGCTCCAGCTCAAAGTCACGTTTTCCCTATGTATTTGGCAATTTTGATTCGAAAACCAGTCCCAACGCAACCGCAACGTGTGCCGGGTTGTCTAAGGTCAGAGACGACCGCCTGGCCGAAAGGCAAAAGGAAATCCCACCGGCGCGCAGAGAAATCCGGAAAACCAACACTGTGCCCTGGCGCCTCGGTCACTTTGATCTGTGCACTTCAAATGATTTCGTTGCCCGTACCGCTGTCTGCGCCTCTGTTGTTGTTTGTGCCGATGCGTAAACAACGGAGCGGCAGTTTAAATGATACGGCAACTTTTTCTCCAGCTGAAGTAGGCAAGAAGTTGGCACGTAACATGTGCTTGACTCCGCCGAGCAGCGAGTGAGGGGCGCGGAAAGAGCTCAGATGGTGCGGAACTCTTGAGACGGAAGGTGCGAGCCAACAATTTCCCCAGCCACGTACGTGTTTTTGGCGAAAAGTAAGCCCTTCGAGTAACCTAACCACTTTTGTGAGCTTCGTGAAAAGCAGAAAGCAGGTCCTTAGTGCTACCTGTGAATCAGCTCTGCTCTCCAAATTGTACTACAAATATAAAATAAATTTAATAATTTATTACAAATTATTTACAACCACAGAATAGATACAACATGGTTGCCAACACAATCCCTAAACTCTTACAACAGCGAGAAAACTTCGGTTTGCTTTCATATGGTTACATTAAGATCCGGCTTTAGCAATTTGGTTGATATTTTAATCAACAAGGTCTTGACTTTCGGCCCAATTCCTCTCAGCTATTTCCCCCAACCACCAAAATGTGAACTCAATCACCCCGCTCTAGACTACAAAGTTCACCGCTCCTAATGGCATGAAACAAATTCGCGCACTTAATTAAGCAATTCCAATTAAAATCAAAGATATTTCACTGCGAGTACGCCCACCGAGGCGGCAACACCCACAAAAAATGGCTGAAAAGGAGACATGAAATTCATATGTGTACTATGCCCGCCGAATAGACTTGTGTACTTTCGCCTATCAAAAGCTAAACGCAGTCAAAAGTTTAGCGCACTCAAATTGCATTTCCTGTCACTTGGTCGAGATCGCTTGACTGCTCCTGCCCCGAATTTCCCCCCTCGGCCAGCTCTTGCCAATGGGTGTGTTCACGTCCCGAGGTCCCCGAGTCCCCGGATCCGATACTCGGCTCTGGGTTGCCCGGCTGTCTGGGCCGACTGGCTGCCACAAGACATGCGGAGTTACCTGTGTGTCGGCCAGCATGGGAGTATGTGGGAGTGTCACATGGGCGGCGGTAATGCGCCGATCCTCGATTCCATGGGCCGGCAAAACAGCATCCACTTCAACACCAACACAACACCAAAACCGGCAATAAACTGCGGCCAGTTACTGTTACATGACATATGATGTCAAAATATGAACAGCAATCCCAGCGATTCCAAATCGAATTGAACACACCGATTGAATACCCTGGCAAAGGAAGTGTACTTACACAATTTCGGAGGTGCTCTAGCTGATTTTCAATCTATTCAAATGGTACATTTTTTTAAGGCAAAGACTGGAAGCAATACGATCATTTCGGAAAAAACCTAGGTGGGTTAGCTATGACCTAAGAACTCTGTTTAAAATTACATATGTATGATTGACAGGAACCTTTAAAGGACACAGAATCTATTTGTTCCTCATTATAGTAAAAATTTTCAATATTGCAGTTTTTTATTTATGTAAAAGAAAGGCAACAAACCATTCCTGCGTACAACTAGGTTATGCCCTTAACCCTCTAAGCGTTCGAGCCTTCTCGTTCGAGCCCGATATAAACTAGAGAGCTTTTACAAAAGTAATTCCCTACAATATACAGTAATCAAAGAGCTTTTACAAAAGTAATTCCTTACAATATCTATACAGTAATCAAAGTTTGTGCTCTTATTAAAAAGGTTCGGTTAATTGCAGTTGAATAATAACCTTGCCGACTATTTTTAATTAATTTTTTGACCCCTTTTGAACCACCTTTATTGTTGGTTAATTAGGGGCCTATAGAAGTAAGTCTTATCTTAATGAACAAAATGTATTTCTTATTGTAAAAGCGGATAAAATCCTTGGACTCCTTTGTCAGAGTTGGTCTGAATTGTTTTTCTTTTGGCCAAATTGAAAATGCTGCCGGCCAATCCGGAATCTGGATAGATGGCGTGCAACGTTCATTGAGTTTATCTGGTTTTTATATTGGTTAGTCTAGGGGGAGGGAAATAGTTGTGTTAATTGAAATAAAATTCAATTTGACGTTTTTATAGCATGTGCGATAGTTCGGCTAAATACGAGAAAGAGAGTCCAAGTCGAAACACTTTCCGAGATTCATTTACGATGCGCGATTGAAAATACGCCCCCAGAAATCTGGAAGTCGTTTTCTTATATATATCTAATCGTTGGTCTTATTGATTCATGTTTATTGCTTAATCCGTTGACGCATGTAGCCTGGTGTTTGCGCTGACCATAAGCTAAGATGATATAGTTTGTACGGTTGACTATCGAGCAGGCCAAGAGCATATTTTCCATACCCAGACAAGTGGCAGGTGGAGCGCCAAAGATTATATACATACTTAATCCTCATATGCAAATTCGCTTATGCGGGACCAATTTTCCGTGCCATAAACTTTGGTATTACCCGCATGCAGATTTTCCTCCATTCAAATCGGAGATTGTGAAACCCATACAAATATTTATATGTATAGAGGTGGCAAGTGACCTTTGCCTATGGTTGTCAAACTATTCGCAGCATGATGGATGGGAGTTACCACAAATGAATGGCACATTAATTTGCATTTAAATGTGCCAAAAGTATCTCTTGCCATTTTCAGCGTGTCATTGACTAATGAGAGGTGCCCCGAAAAAATTTGTAAATTACAAACCGAAAAAAGAAAACATTTTTGCGAATGCAGGAAACATAAATTACAAGACCCAGACGAAGTAGATTGCCGTGCTGGTCTTGGACGGGTACTGCAGCGGCAGCATAAATATGAAAAATATGAAAAACATTTTGCAAATGTCACATTCGCATGGCCAGAAAACCGATCTCCGTGCCAAATTTCAGGCGCACCCCATTGGAAACACCAATTTGTGCTGTGTATTTTTGTTTAAATTAAGCGTTGGCGGCATTTCCTAGCGCTTACTAGAGTTTAACTAATGGGTGCATATCTTATAACCTAAAATATTTGTGGAAGCATACATCAAATATAATGAAAATTGTGCTTGAAAATAAATTTGTTTAATCGTAAAATATAAATTCGCTATTTCATTCGACGAGTTTTTATAGAAATATTATATAATTGATACAGATATCAATCAAATTAATTAAAACACGGCCATTGTCTTTCCATTAAACTGCTAAAAGTAGCAATTTACATTCTTAAAGTGAGGACAGTATTTCCAGTCTTTTTGCTTTTTCAATTATGTTGTAGTTTTTTATGAGACGCACAAATCTTTGGGGTCAAAATACACATTAGCGTAAACCGTTTGCAAGTATCTGCTCCAAGTTGTTTCATGTAGGACTTTTTTTTAATTTTAAAGCTCTTTCTGCCGGTCATATCTAAAGATTTTTATGGCCGTTTGTATGGCCTCTGTGATCGTTTAGATCGTGAGATGATAAAAGGCTTTTCAGAGAGAAGTATACAAATTACTTGGCTGAAATTCGGTTTACGACTAAAAATTTAGCCAAAATATCCTGCACTTTGATCGATTTTATGTATGTTTTTATTTCGAAACGTTAATCTATTTCTTTTTAATCATAAGGATGAGAAGTGTATACATGCAGAAACATTAATAAATTGAATTTTTTCATAAATTTAAGCTGGCACTTTATTTTTCCAAAATCAATTTTCTCTGTAATGGTGTGATTGATGTATTAAAGATTCGAAGGCAACATAGTTCCATTCAAAAATAATCTCTTGCAAACAATTTATTCTTAACTCAAACTATTAATGTAATGTAACGCATCTCCAAAACAGTTTAACTTCCGTTCTGATATATTTTATTAAACACATTTGATACCAATCACACTGCCGCCCCAATAATCTCCAACACGTTTTCCCCATCAGGCCAACTCAATTCGCCGTAAAGTCGGCTCAACCGACACGGCTCAGAAATTTATAAATTGCATACGAGACCGCGCTTAATGTGGCCACTTTAATAGACGCCGCCACTTATCGGGCGCCGTTGATCCAAACACCAACAGGCGGACACTGGCAACTGTTTATTAAAGAAAACAAAATGCTATAATTAATTTTTCTATTATTTTCTCAAATACTCCCCGCCATTACCGAGCGGGCGGTGGGGCAAGTGGGGCCAGAACGTGGCCATTGAGGAGTCAAACACTATTTCCTGGCCAACTTAATACTCGATTAATTTACAACGCGCACGAAAACAATTGAGGCGAGCGTTTTGGGAGGCGGAGGAGGAGGAGGAGGAGGCTGTGGCACCGGCTGGGACCTCACTGGGACTATTATGACGTGCCGGGCCGAGTTCGATCAAAGAAAGCATAAATAATGCCCCGACAGCCGGTCGAGGAGCAGAACTGGTCTGGTCCAATACTCTTTGGCTATGGTTGTGCCTTCCGCTGGTGGCCCGGACCGAAATTTATGCAAACGGGTTAATTAACTAAGGCGGAGAAAAAAAGGGGAAAACGGCGAAAATTCGAGCGTTGGCAAACTTCAGCCGGGTGGTCCTCCTCCTCCCCATTCATTGCCCCCGTTCACCGCTACTCTCTCTTCGCTCCCTCGAGCGGCTTAAATGTGGATCAGCCGTGGGCGGCTAACAAGGCGATGGGAGCCACGAAAAGCTGGCTAACTACATTTGTTCACCTCATTGTGAACATTTCAAATGTAATTTCATATATAAATCGTTGGCAAGTCGGTTGGCCAGAGAGTCAATCACTCAATCGAAGGCAGCCAATGCGTTAATTCATTCATAATGCAGTAAGTCAGTCAGTCAGTCAACCAGTCAGCCAGCGTGGTGCCACCAGATTTTTATCGCGGTTGCTTACAGACGCTTAATTGCCGCTTTATTACCTGTGGAAATGTCGAAGATTCGAACATAGATACTGGTATTTGATTTGGAATATTTACTATTTTAGTATGGACTTTTGATATTATCTTTTGGATAAATATGATTTCTATGAAATATTCACCCGGAAAAATACAAATATTCGCATTTAGTTCTATAAAGGAATCCTACATTGGATGTTTAATAATTTAAAAGTATTTCAAATATTTTAATAAATAGTTATGTGTAGCAGAAATTTAAATAAACTACTTGCATCTCCTTAAATTTATAAAAATTACCAGGAATTAACAAATGCTATATACATAATACACTATATAAGAATAAATATTAAATGATGATTTCAAACCAATAATAATTTAATGAGTACCGCCTTCAACGGTAGTTGCAAGTCAAATATGTACATTTATTGTTGAGGACTAAGTATCTCAAATTCGAGGAACTTTTCTATATAATTCCATTTCGTTGTATTGCGCATACGCAACGTCGTCCAAGCACACAGTGAGCATGCCCATAAATCATTTAATCAATATTCTGTTGTGTCAAGAGTAGCAAAAGTTATGTTGCCCACGAAACACATGCTCCACATTGAGGCTCAACAAGTGAGCTTTGAGTTCTGGCGTTTTTCAGCAATCGCTTCAGTCCTTCACTTTAGAAAATAAGAGACTTTACAATTAAACTGTCAATTCACTGGTATTTTTAGAATTATTAGTATTTGATTGTTAATTTATTGCACTGCATTGCATTTGATTTGTGGCCAAATGTGTTGAATGGCGAGTCAAGCTGGGCTTTGGTGAACACATTGTGTATACGCCAAGTTGTGCAGCAAGAAAGACACGCTCCAAGGCCACTGTCCAACCGAGACTAATGGTTGTTCATGTCCAAATGATAACTGAGATCCCATCTTTATCCTAAGATCAGTCAGCCCCAAAGAATGGTCAACTCCAACTCCGCCCATACAGATGCAAAGTGGAACCGTACAATTTTACGCATATTGGAGCCGAAGACCGTTAAGCGAACGGAAGTACCCTCAAGGCGGCCCACACACGAGATAGCTGACCAGAGGGACCAGGCCAGCGATTGGGGGGAAAAAAAACAGAAAATGGAAAACAAAAAAGAAGCCAAAGACAACAAAATTGTCAATAAAGCCAAAAGTCTGAGAGACTAACAACCGAATGGGAAAAGACTCAGGACCCACGCAATAAATCTCCAGTGGGCGTGCAAGTGACTCTCAAACTATGGCATGACAAACGCATTTCCAAACAAAATCGCCAGGGAAAAAATAAGCAAACATTCGTGATTCCCATTGTGGCCTTAATGACATCATTTGCCCAGCCGAAACATCTGAATGGCGTCAGTTGATTGAACTCTGCATCGGTGGCCCCATCCGAAGGAGTCGTAGGCCTTTCTCCGCCACTCTTTTCATTCATGAAAATGCAAATCCCAAACGCTGGCAAGTACTTGACAGCTGCACTATAGTCAGTCCTCAGTCCCAGTCATATGCCAAGTGCCTTGAGGCACTGCTTCCTTCTCCTTCTCCTTCTCCGGCTCCCGCTCCCGCTCCCCACCTCCCCAAGACGGCGAAAACAGCGATGGAGCTGGTCTACTATCACCTATCGTACCCGATCGTGTCGCGTGCTAAGCTGTTCATATTTGTAAATACCCTGCAACTCAATGAAAGCATGTTGGCTGCCACAGCACTTTTATGTTTCTTTTTAAGTTGATTTTGTGAAAAGGTTGATGCAGCGTCATTCCGAAATCTACCTTTATGCACTTTTAATAGCAGTTTTAGCGCTAGAACTAGGATTAGCTGGAGATATCAATAATGTATAAATATTTAAAGCAACAATTGATATTTTAAATGCAAAATTATATTTTCGCACATATTATTTGTCACATTATTTTTGTCAAATGTTATATCTTTGGAGTTATCTCGATAAGCATATATCAAACTCATATGTATAAGTATTGAAGACAGAACAGATAACATTTTGAAGAACAATAATTCCGGAGTTTTCAGTAATTGTAGAGCATTCAGAGTCCCCTACTGCTAGAAGTGTGCCAACTCTCTTTGAAATTTGCATGCACTTTTTTGTCCATATTTTAGCTATATTTTTTTATAGATCGTGCAATCAATTTGAAAAGTGTTTTTGCGTTGGTTTTACCGGATTTATGAATGAATTTATTTTCGTATGAGCCTCCTTCCCCGTTCCCCCTTCACATACTCGTACGCCAGGCAGACTTGTCTGGCTTGTTCCGACGTCGTCTCCCACAGTTTTTTCGCGTCCATCGTCCGTTTGGGCCGTCGTCGCATTTGTCGTTTGTCGCCCGAATAGGAAACCCAATGCAAATGTGGGCGGACTCGGAGGCGCTGCCTACGCGCAACCCACAAACCCATACCGAGACCCAACAACCGGCGGGAGGAGGAAGCGGGTGACTGCCTGGCTAGTGGGTCTGGTGGCTCTGGGCGCAACAGTTGGTGGCTGCTTGGGTGCAGTTAGTTGGCTGCCACTGACAATGACGTACTCGTGGCCCAGTAACCCAAGACGGGGAAAGCTCAAAGAAAGGGATTAATTGTTTCGATCCAGCCAGTTTAGCCTCGACATTGATTTATTGATTAGATTGTTGATTAGTGGAAATTAATGTGGTAAAACTATGTATTATTATATTAGAAATGATATATTAAGGGACTTAATAAAACATTGTTGGAACAAATATCTTATAAACAATAAACTCTTTCATTTCAGACTGTCACTGCAGTCCCATTGGCTCCCTGTCATCGGACTGCGACAAGCGCACGGGGCAGTGCGCCTGCCTGGCCAACGTCACCGGAAGGAGGTGTGACAAGTGCCGGCCGGGCCACTGGAACCTCACCGAGGGCACCGGCTGCCGGGACTGCCGATGCGATCCTCACGGATCTCGGGGACACGAGTGCAACCCGTGGACGGGCCAGTGCGACTGCAAGATCGGGGTCGGCGGCCAGCACTGCAACGAGTGCACCGAGGGCTTTTTCGGCTTCAACACGGAGGGCTGCCAGCGCTGCTCGGCCTGCACGGCGGAGGGTCAGGTGTGCGATCCGCACAACGGCCGCTGCATCTGCCCGAAGTTCACGCGGGGCTTGGGCTGTGGCCAGTGTGTGCCGGGCACCTGGGGCTGGCAGAGCCGTCTGGGGTGCAGGGAGTGCGACTGCGACCATATCGGCTCCATTGGACAGCAATGCGCTGCTAGCGATGGTCAGTGCCAGTGCCGGGAGGGCTACGCGGGCAGGACATGTGACAGCTGCGCCGTCGGCTACTTCGGCTACCCCGAGTGCCGGCGCTGTGCCTGCGATGTGGAGGGCTCCTTCACACGGACGGACGGCCTAATCGCCTGCGACTCCAATGGCCAGTGTCCCTGCAAGTCGCTCGTCGTGGGTCTCAAGTGCGACACGTGCATGCAAAGCACCTTCGGACTCTCGGCCCTCAATCCGGAGGGCTGCACCCGCTGCTACTGTTTCGGTCGTTCCGGCGAGTGCGAGCAAAGCGACCTTTCCTGGGGCCACATTCGCATGTCGGAGTCACGGAACCTGAGCATCCAGCAGATAAGACCCCAGAGCATACCCGGCGGGGACTACGAGTACATTGTGGTGGTGCAGATGGAGGGCAGCAGCTTTCATCGCGAGGATGCGGAGATCCAGCGCATGAACGATCTGAGCTTGGTGCCCAAGTCCACGGGAAATGTGTCGATCGGTGCCTACGGACCCTTCTACCACCCGCTGTACTTCCAACTGCCGCCCCAGTTCTACGGAGATCGCACCAGCAGCTATGGCGGGTACCTCTACTTCACCCTGATCACGACGGGGTCCCAAAAGCCGCTGGAGCGCAAGGTCTTGAGCCAGTATCCTCTGGTGCAGGTGCACGCCCACTCCAAGCTACTGCTAGACTTCTATGAGTACGAGGAGTTCGAGTACTCCCTGAACGTTACCCATCGAGTGCCGCTGCACGAGTCCTATTGGAAGTACCACCACACCAACCAGGCCGTGGATCGGGCCACCCTGATGGCGGCCCTCCAGAATATTCGACACGTCTTCATAAGGGCATTTGCCTTTGCAGATTTCCAGGAAGTAGTGTAAGTATTGGTCTTCTGTATGTAGTAATTAACATATTAACGGAATATTACTTTCTCAGCCTGCAAAACGTCCACATGGATGCGGCAATCTATATCCAAGGTTCCACCAATCTTATAGCCAAGGGCGTGGAGCGATGCAAGTGCCCCAAACGCTTCGATGGTCTGTCGTGCCAGGACCCAGGACGATCTTTTTACCGTTGGCGCAATACCACCGTTGTGGAGAGTGTGTTCATTGAGGACTTGATAGGAAGAGCAGCGCCCTGCCATTGCAATGGCCGCAGCAGTGACTGCGACAAGGAAACGGGCGTATGCTTGGTAAGACACTCCCTTGGCCAGATTCGGAGATTTTTAAACCTCTTCTCAACACCTTCCTTAGAATTGTCGGGGTAACAGCGGTGGCGACCATTGCCAGCAGTGCGCGGATGGCTTCTACGGCGACCCGAACTCCCAGTATGGCTGCCAGGCGTGCCCCTGTCCGGAGACCAACAGGAACTTCGCCCGCGGCTGCAATGTCTGGGACGGCGAAGTGAGCTGCGTCTGCAAGCCCGGCTACACTGGCCGACTGTGCGAGAGATGCCAAGCTGGATACTTTGGCGATCCGACGCGGTATCCCAACAGTAGCTGTCAGGCGTGCAACTGCAATCCGGATGGCATTCGCACCGAGGGCTGCGATCCGGAGACGGGGCGATGCTACTGCCGCGAAGGTGTCACTGGGCTGAAGTGCGACAAGTGTCAGGCGGAACGTCACCATCTGGTTGATAATGGCTGCAGGGGTTAGTAGATAATAAGCCGCTTCCATTTTACATAACCTGATTTATCTTTAATTCTCCCTCTCAGTCTGCGATAACTGCACCCTTCTGCTCCTTGATTATGTGGAACTTGTGGGCCACAAGCTGCGACGCGGAATGCACAACATGGATCTCACCGGAATCCCGGCTCCGTACCGCAAGCTGTCCGAGTACGAGCGAGCCTACGTTGAGTGGAACGAAAGACAGCAGGACTTCAGCCAGACCAAGCGACTGCTGCAGGACTACGACTCCGCCGGCATCCTAAAGCTGGATGCCCATGCCGAGAATATAAAGTTCCAGTCTCGCAAGGCGGTGAGCACCATTGGAAAGCGTGAGTTTGCCCTCAAAACGATGCGGGAGGATGCCCTGGTTCAGCGGCACGACGCCGGGCTGGTCCGAGCAGAGGTCCTTCAAACCCTTTCCGACCTGCGGGGCTATGGAAAGAGTGCGCAGCACCTAAGCCTGCCGACAGCTCTGAAACAGGCTCGGTTCTACCTGCAGGCCATTCAGGAGCACAACCAACTGGTCCAGGGAATCCGCAGCACCAACGACTGCGCCTGGCGCCACTACTACGCCATGGGCAATGCCTCGGATGCTGCCTTCGACGAGAGCGGCCACCTGGAGATGCTGTGGCGGGACATCAACCAGACCAATCACCGCGTAGTGGACCTGAGGCTGCACGTGGATCGCATAGTGGAGGTGGAGAGCGAGGCGGAAGACGTTTTGGAGCACGTACGCAATCTGAGTGGTCACGTGAGCGAGTCTTACCAGGAGCTGAATGACCTCAACCAGCGCATCTCGGAGCACACAGACCCGGGCTTCCTGGAGCGGGGCGAGGGAATGGTGAGGCAGACACTTCAGCGGCAGATAGATCTTAATGGGCAACTCAACCAATTGGACGGATCGCGGGTGCTACTGAACACCACCTTGGGCGTGAAGGCTGAACAGCAGCGGGAGGTTCGCAAGCACTGGCTGCCCAAGGCGGAAAAGCACGCCATCCATCTCCTGGAGCGGTCCAACGAGTACGCCCGCCAGTTTCAGCCTACCAGGAATGCAGCCCGCATAGCCATGCTGGCCAGTTCGGCGCACAGCAATATAACCAAGGCCATCAACGATGCGCGACTGGCCTCGGCCCTGGCCAAGGAGCGAGTGTACGAGGCCCAAAGGACACTCTATCCCAGTGACGGCAGCTCCATGATCGATCGAGCCAAGCACTCGTTGCACAGGTCACGGCAGCTACAGCAGGAGGCCCTCAAACAGATGCACAAGTCCAATGTTCTCAAGGACAAGCTCCACCGGCAGGAGCAACAGGTGGAGGGCATCAAGGCCACCATCTTTGACTGCGGCCTGCGGACGAACAACATCTCCAGCCAACTGCAGGGCCTCTCCGAGAGCTCCGTCCGGCGGCAGATCAAGGAGAGCCTGGAGCTGGCCGAGCGAACCGGGGAGCAGATGCGAGCAGAGCTCCGACTGGCCAAAGAGATGGAGGTATCCATCCAGAACATGCGCAAGTCCTTCTCCACCCTGGAACCGGACTGGGAAATCAAGTTGGGCATGGCCCAGGAGAACATTTCGTTGACCAAGACCAATCTGCGGCTAGCCAATGTCTCCCTCAGCTACCTCGAAGGCCAGGCCGCAAAGGAGCAACAGACCTTCGACGCCTGGAACAACAGCATGGCCCAGCAATTGCAGCAGCTCAGAGATCAGATTGCCAAGGCCAGGCACGCGGCCGAAGCGGTGAGTATTGAAAACTTTTTAGGACGCAATTGAGACCTAATTGTCTTAGTTAAGATTTTGTTATCTTGTATACTTAAATCCTCAATAGGACAAGATATTCTTCAGGTTAATGGCAGCCCAATAACTATTTTAATTAACTTGTTTTCCCCTGCAGATTGATGTCTCTCTGGAGTCCCTGGGCCCTAAATGCAGTCGTTCGTATCTGCCCGCCTCTTACGGGCTAAGCACCTCGAACAATCTGCGCCTTAGCTTTGCCTTGGCCAATCATCTCGAGAGCTCTCCACTGATCCATTTGGAGGGTAGCGAAGGACGCCACATCACGCTGGAGCTGCACAAGCGTCGGGTACGCCTGGTATGGAATCTCGGCGGCACCACAGCCACTGTCACGCATCCCATGGTGGTCCAGACACGGGACCCCAAGTACGACGATGCCTGGTTCCACGTGGAGGCCAATCGGACGCTTAACCTGGGAAGCTTAATGGTGCGCCGCATGAACAACTACGGCGAGCTGACCCCCACAGTTCCGGTGACCATCACTGGTTCCACGGACACGGAGCACACACGCTTCTATCAGTCTCGCCACGACCGCATTTCCTTGGGTGGCTTCGCCTCAAAGGACTTGCAGCTCACGCCGGGACTTAATGTGGTTGTGCACCAGGTCGAGGTGGACAACAAGCCCCTGGGACTGTGGAATTTTGTAACGAGCGAAGGAAGCTGCGGGGGAGCCATGATTGGGGCCAGGGAGTCTGCGACTGTTTCCTCAGCTCGCCACTTCAATGGCCTTGGTTACGCCCAGCTGATGAAGACCCGACCCAGGCCAACCCGAAAAAATCTCTTCTCCGTGCAAATGACCTTCCGAACGCTGGACGAGAATGCCCTGCTGTTCCTGGCGGTTGATGACAAGAACGTACGTACACGCTATTTGTTATTAAATTATTAGATATGTTATTACTGCTTCTGCCAACAGAACCGCTCGGTGTCGGTTACCTTGAGCCGGGGTCGGATCATGTTCCGCATCGACTACGGCGACGAGTCCAAGCTGGAGATCAACACCACCAAGAAGTACAATGTGGGTCAGTGGATCAAAATAGAGGCCGCACGAGAGTTCTCTGCGAAACGCAGCACGGAAAATGGAATGCTTCGTGTGAACAATGATCGTCCGGTTTCAGGAGCTCCCACACTACCAGTGAATATTCACATGCTGCCGGATCTGTCCAAGGCAGTTTACTATTTGGGCGGAGTGCCACCAGGTATGGCTGAGGGTATAGAAAGTTGGGAAGTTCAAAGCTAAACTCCACAATGTTCAAATCGTACATAGGTTTCACTTCTGGTACTTCGAAAGCTCCTGGAGCTGATAATCCCTTCCTGGGCTGCATGAAGGATGTCCAAGTGAACGGGGAGACCTACGATCCCCTGGAGAGTTCCAGTTATTACGGCGTAGAGCCCTCCTGCAAGGACATGATAACCAAGTGAGTAGCTGGTCCCCTACATTGTGAACTATTTCCTACAAGGTTGTTCTTCTTCAGGGCTGGCTTCTCGGGCAACGGTTACTTGGAGCTGCCCTCGCAGTCGCTTCGGAAACGCTCAAACACCGCTTTGGTGTTCCGTACCCTGCAGCCGGACTGCCTCCTACTCCTGGCCGCCTATCCGCCAGAAGTCCTGGCCGACTATGATGCCAAGGACATCAAGGGAAACTACTCCATGAGCCTGGTGGATGGCCAACTGCATGTGTGGGTAAATTCGGGGCGCAGCTTCATCAAGATGTCCTCCAACTTTAGCCAACTGAACGATGGCGAACTGCATGTTGTTAATCTGATCAAGACGGGCCGGAAGCTTGAGCTAATGGTGGACGATGAGCTGCAGGAAGTGCGTAGCCTGACCGGCAACCCGACTGTGGTCAGTCTGCCCCGGGACACGGGTGGCCTCTACATAGGAGGAGCTCCGCCCCACGAGAGCTACACCCCGCTGGCACCCACTTTCGTGAACCTGGAAGGAGCCATCCGAGACGTGGTGTTCAACAACCGAACCGTGAACTTCAACGACGCCCTGACCTTTGCCAACGTTCAGATCGGCCGCAATGGTCCCCTGATGGGCAGCCTCAAGGGGGGACTCTACGACGTCCTGCTGAAGACGGAACCGATGATCGGGAAGAGTTTCACTGCCTCGCCCGAGGGCTGCAAGCGGGTGAGTTGCTAGAGCCTTCTTATTTTGCGGCTTGGTTTGAATGGGGTTAATGACTGGATCGGGTTCTTGCTGTCCATCTGATGCATGTAAATATGTGGCTGCCTAACTATGTTAAACTCAACCGTTTCTCTTTGTTTTATAGGATTTTAGTTGCTAAGCAATTATGTCAAAAGCGACTACGCTAAAAGCTTCAAGCGCTGCGCTTCACGAAAGCTCATTTGTATACTAATTTCGCCTAAAACAAAACAAAATCTAACCAAACAAGCTACTCTATGTGGTCTACATGTGGATTAATATAACAACCCAACCATCATCAAAGATTTAACCTCAGTTCTAGCGTTAAGCTTCAGGCTTCAGGAAAATGCCCACAAGAGCATGCTCAGAGGGGAGAAATTCAGTTATCGAATCAAAGACTTCTGCTCCTGCTCCTGTAGGCAGGCTGGTTTACAGTTTACATAATTTAAGCCCGATAATTGATCGTTTTAAGCTTCTGGGAGCGCCCATTCGTAGTTTGTAAGAAATGCTCTATGATGTAAATATTTCATACGACATGTTTGCTAATAGATAAGCCCGGCTCCAGGGCTCAACCTAGTTCGTAAGACTCGCCATATTCAGATCACACACATCACTCATCAACGCTTTGTGTACGTTTTTGCCTTCATTACTGTATTATACAATTAACATTTGCTTACTGCAACGTGGACATTTAATTGTTATCACATTTATCGAATAAAACATTTTTATAACAACGAAAATCGAACAGAAGTCATGGCAAAGTTTTTATTTTCTAACTCACACTCGCTGGGTGAGTTCTCTCACTCGGCAAAGATGCTACGCTTAAATCTCAGAAACTAACACAAAGTCGTCGCGGTGAGTTGAGTTCCAATTCGACTGGCGATAGACGCGGCCTAATCACGATGCTCTCTTCCAGATCGGCAGCTACTCCTACGAGCCGAATGCCTTCAAGTTCGGCGACGACATCTACAGCTACTCCCAGCTGAAGCTGCCGGAGCGCCACTTCTGGCAGCGCAACTTCCACCTGAGCTTCGACTTCCGCTCCTTCTATCCGAACGGCATGCTCTTCCTGTCTCCGGGCAGCAAGGAGAAACCGAAGCACTACGTAGCTCTCATCCTCAAGGATGGACAGCTGGTCCTGGTGGTGCGTGGTCGGCGGCGGGAGGAGCTCCAATTGACGGCCAAGCTAAACGACGGTGAGTGGCACCGGGTTACCGTCGGCTGCCAGGACCGCAAGGTCACCATGTCGGTGGAGATTGGACGCACAGACCAAAAGACCTCGGCCCAGATGAAGCTGCCCAAGAAGATTGGCGCCTCGCAGCTGCTCTTGGTCGGCGGACTGCCCCAAGCACCGGTCAAGGTGGCCTCGGAGCTTTATGTTCGCCTGGAGCCGTTCAAGGGCTGCCTCCGACGAGTCAGCATCAACAACAGCACCCAGGACCTGGCCCGTCCCGGCAAGCACTCCAATGTGGGTCAATGCTTCCCCACGGTGGAGAGGGGCAGCTATTTCCCCGGCGATGCTTACGCCATTTACAGTGAGTTTGAGGGAGTCTAGTATTTTGGGGCGTGGCATGATGACTTCTTTGCCTTTGCAGAGAAAAACTTTAATGTCGGCAAATACCTGGATCTAGAAACGGAATTCCGGACGTCAGAACTATCGGGAATCCTGCTTAGTGTCTCAGAGCCCAAGGGTTATCCTGCCCTGTCTTTGGAGCTACACAATGGCAATGTAAGCTGTTAATTAAGCCTTAAATATTAAAAAAAGGTAGAATTGTTAAGTAAAACACTTGTCGAAAATCCAGTGCAATGCAATCCTACAGAGTTACTTACAATATTTTTATGTTAGTCTTTGGCTATGCTAGTAAATCACATATCACATAACTTTTCATTTTACTTACGCACTTATAAACTAATTATATTTACACACCAGATAATATTCTCCTGCGATCTGGGGGATGGAGAGCCCATGCGTGTGGAGTCGGCACTGCCCACGAAGTACGCTCTGTGTGACAACAAATGGCACAACATATCGGCCTTATACGACGGCGAGCAGATTGTCCTTCGGATCGACCAGCTGCCAGCCGTGATTGGTGTGGGAAACCAGCGAAGTGCGGGGAAGGTGCAAACACGCTCTCCTCTCTATATAGGCGGGCTGCCAGGTAAGACTAACTAAAAATGCATTTAGAGACATGGTTTAACCTTTTCAATATCCTGGCTTACAGAAATTGCTCCCAGTGGCTCCCTGATGGCGCGGGAGAATTTCAAAGGCTGCATCCGACACGTGTCTATCCGGAACGAGAGACGCGACTGGATCGACATGGACGACCTGAGGAACGTGCTGCTGAGCGAGTGCCTCGTGTCCAGCGACGAAAGCTGAGGCCCGCCATCCGATGGGTGGAACGCATTCTGGGGTTCTAACGGTTCCTGTTGACGCCACACCAAAACTTTTTCCAAATGTATTGTGATCAATAACGAGTTTAGAGCCAGTTATTTATAGCCTTTCACTGCCATATAAGTTAGGTTACTTAGGATTAGCTTTGCCTACTTTTACTTCATTGCCAGTGACTGCATTTCGAAGTTTGCCTCTTGGTTTTTAATTTATTTGCTAGTTTATATGGATCTAATTTTGTCCCTTATTTATTTTATATTCTAAAAGAGGCTTTAAGTTTGTATTGTATTATGCCATGCAGCTTATACACTTACTACATTTGTGTTTAACGAATCTCCCGTTTGTACATTGCGCTTCGAAATTGACTTAAGTAATTTGCCTTATCTTCATTTGTACATAGAGTCGGCCATTTAGTGTGTAATTACTATAACATTTACTTTTAATACTACCATTTTATTGAATAAAAATCACTTATGTTTAAACGTTTAATTATGAAATGTTTTTGATAAAAGTTCATAAATCATTCTTCGAGATATTGGCACATATCATATTGTCCCGCTTAAATGTTGCATTTTTAAGATAATGCTTCTTGATGACTATATAAAAATCTAATGGGAAAGTTTGCTAAGAATGTTTCTAGACACATCCCATGTCATCACAGTACAAATACTAGACTTCCATAGCAGAGATCCCACGATTTACTACTCACTTTTCAACTTTAAATAAATCAAGGTACAATATATTGTAATTTTTAACGTTTTCCCAAAATATTAAGTGTGTGTATTATTTTTGTCTTAAAAACGTGTTCTTGGCGTTTTGTTTCACATGCTTGAGTCATTACTTTCCACACTCCATACTGAACCGTTACTACATATATATTTTTAACCCTTCCACACAATGAGTTTGCAAAAGTCGGTCCGAAACAGCCGACGAACCCGCAGATCTGTCGGCTCCTTAGATATTGGCCACTACATTTACTGTGTTAACTTCTACGACAATGGACTGAGGGCTGTGCGCGATGAGTTCATTAAGCGCGTGGTCAGCGGTGTTCGACGGGCTGTATTCGTAATCGATATAGATAAGGAGGTCGAAGAAGCCACCTATCAGAGCCAGCGAATGTCCAAGGCAAGGCCACTTGGTGAGCACCCTCCCCAATTTCTCGCAGCCTGTACTCATAGTTTTAGTCCAGGATCTTCAAACTTACCCGTGGATAGGCTGGGCGTTGCCCTGATGCGCATTCGCGAATGCGTTGAAGAGTTTGAGAAGGTGACCAGGACCCTTGAGGCCGAGGCGAATTTCGATCTGCACAACTACTGGCAACGAAATATGCCGGCGCAGCTGAAGAACCTTACCCCAGAGGCGACCAAGAAGAAGGGTGTCGCTGAGTCCAGCCGAGGCCCGGCAACGGCAAAGCCCAAAACTGGTAAGGGCAACAGTGACAAGGTACGTCCGGCCAAGATCAACTGCATGTCAGTCACGGCAAAGGAGCATCACAAAGTTGGCAAGGGTGTGCCGGCGTCCAAGCGAATGGTGAGTTATTGAAACACTCTGCTCAGTATTGGGTTCTTGAACTCGCAAGACGTTTGTTTTATAACTTACTAACCAATTATCCAAACCCTAGTATATCAGAGACAACCCTACGTTCACCAAGATTCTGATCCTGATCGTAGGGAACATGGACAACGACTTCTATAAGAAGCTCCTTGCCTTTGAACAACCATTGCGGGCGATCGTCCACTTCCTGCCCGAGGAGAGCGCCTACGACCTGCTGGTGCCGCGTCCCCGTCGAGTGCTGCAACTCCAGGAGACGCTGGCGACCATCCAGAAGGACATCCACACGCTCCGAAAGCGGACCGCCGTGAAGCCGGTGGGCATCTTCCAACAACATCTTCCACAGATGTCCGCCTGCATGGCATCGAGGTTCACCGATGATGTATTCGACCAACTGAGCTGGTACATGTACGACGTGGAGACTCTGCGGGAATGGTATCGCATGTACTACGTTGAGCCCTACAATGAGATCAACGTAAAGATGAACCCCAGCCTGTCTATGGTGGGCACATTCCACATGGTCGAGTCGCTGAGCATCCAGGGGCACTATCTCCATAGCCAAATGCCATCTTCCCGGGGGGACGATGCAACCATTTACCTGTACCTGGAGTCGCTGATGAACACTTTCGGAAACCCTCGGGAGCTAATGACCGAGGCGGAGGTCCTGCTGCTGGCCAACCCAACGCCGGCGGTTCAAACCAAAGTGCTGGACAAGGTGAAGGTATATGCAAACGCGTTTAAGAGCCTGGTCAAGCTGGCCAAGAGCGAACGCATATACGTGGAGCATGCCAAGAACGAACGCATTTTCGTAGAGCAGACGAACACACTGCTGGCCAATATGATCTCCTACATGGACCAGTCGGTGATGCAGAACGTTTACTGCAGCTGTCTGGATTACAACCTGCTGCGGCGCTATTTCACCAATGGCTACATCAACCATTCGCTGGCCATTCAACCATACAACGGTGAACTAGAGCCAATATGCCTGCCCAAGTTTGCCGAGCTGTTTCTCACGGACGACTCGGTGATGCAGCGCATCATCCAGCTGGTGAACGATTATGATGACTTCAGCGTGGAGGAAATGCATCCCAATATCCGGCTCTACACCTTCCGGAGGACCCTCAACGAGGTGTTCGAGAATGAGAAGCAGATAGTGATTCCAACGCGACTCTGCTTCCGGGACTTTACACTGTACGAAATGAATCAGTTCCTCAACGACCTGATCACGCCGAAAATGTTTAACGATTTGAATGAAAGCTATATGTCCGGGGACAACCAGATCTTTAATCCCACCAGCAACGTCAGCGATACAATTATGGTCACGTGCAGTGAGGATAACGATCGCGTCACAATAGATCCTAAGATATTCGTCCGACCCCGATCGATCAAGGCTCAGCTGCCAAAGGACAATCATACGGAACAGACAGAATCCATTAACAACGCATCCGCTAGCCGAAAACAATCCATACTTCAAGACGTACTGTCAACCAGACCTAAACGTATGTCCTCGAAATCGGGTAACTCCCCGAGGCGAACTAGAGGCTCTGCCTCAACAGCGAAGGATAGCCAAATAACGGACTCTAGAACATTCCAGGTGGGTCTGAGTCGAGACCACCCCATGCTGAAGGGCTACAATTTGGACGACACCCGGCAGACGATAAAGTGCAAGACCTCCAAGTACTTCTTCGAGGAAGGCCGAATCGTACTGTACGAAGAGAAGTGGAACTTTCGTCAGATGAACAAATGCCTCTTGCTAGAGATCGGTGGTCAGGAGGTGCACTTCCGGAGTGCTGCCAGCCCGGTCGACGCCCTTGCCGCCGATGGCTGCGTTCGGATCGAGTCCAAGAACGGCATCAGTGTTCGGGCGTTGGCCAGTGAGAGCGAGTGCTCTAAGGCGGTGCTAAACTTTCCCAACGGCCTGACTACCTTCTGCCAGGACACCCATGTGGAACACCTGTGGCAATACCAGGTAAGGCTATTAGGCACTGAAAAAATGAAAACAGAAATGAAAAGATCATGTGGTTTGGTTTATAATGATAGTTGTTTTGTATTTTAATGTATTGAAAAACAAACCGTTGACCGGTTTCCATCATCCAACAGGAAAATGAACTGAACGAGACCCGACGTGTTTACACGCCCTACGGCTGTGTAATCGTATTCTATCAAAACACCGACACCGTGCTGATCATGCGTTACAACGGAGAGGTATACCATCTGTACAGCTCGACGGAGACTGACAACGAGGAGGAGGAGGATCAGAACTCGGAGTTTCTCAACGCTTGCTCCACGCAGTCCACCTACAGCAGTTACCAACCCATTTTCTCCGAGGAGAAGAAAAAGAAGTGTCGCCAGGTAAAGTCGAAAAAGAGTTCCACCTTCAGAGATGCGGGTGGTGCAGACCCCGTGCCCCGAGCCTCAAATCAGAGTACAGTTTCCAAGAAGAATCAGCAAAATCGTGCCTCCAAGGAAACGATTGCGGGGGGTCGGAAAAGCCGCTCAGTCAAAAGCAAGCAGGCCGCCGCTCTATTCTCCAGTGTCCAATTCGAGTTGAACTTTCTTAAGTTCATTATGCCGATGTACAAGCTGAGTTACCGCCACCTCAAGCTGATCACCTCCCTGGGTAGCGTGGTTCACGTGCAGCAGGACGGAAAGATCTGGTGTGGCAAGCCCTTCCGGAACAGCGAGTGGCATGACTACTACGCCAACGAGTCGTATTCTATGCGGGACGATGGCGTCAAAATGATCTGGACGCTGGACGAGCTGCGGTGCTACCATAGTGACGGAACTGTCATTACTTCGGGAACCCTTGAAGGCTGGGACCCTGGCATGGAAGTGGATGAAATTGATTTGGAGATCAGTTCCAGTAGTTCACATTCTGAATTGAAAAAGGTTGGTTTTTGGCAGTTTCGCCCTACATACGATTAATATACTATATTTTATTTTAATTTTGTATAGCATAAGGAATCCTTTTATATAAATAGCCCGTCCTTCCTGTCATTGCATGGTGCGAGACAGTCTGCCGATATTGAATTAGTGTCTGACTGCTTGAGCATGAATTCGACGTGGAGGACTAAGACGGCTCCTACAACAGATTATGTGGCAGAAGAGGAGGAGGGAGAGATCATCCATGACATGAGCTATATCACCTATATGCTTAGCACTGTTTTCATACACCACCAGGTCTATTCAGGCATCCAATTCGCCATTACGTATGTCACCAATGCTGATCTAAGTTTCGAGACCACAGTATTTACCTGTGACAACCTGAGGGTGCGCGTCTTCAAGGACCTTTCGGAAAAGGAGTTACATCAATATGGCCATGACTCAGATATTCCATCGTCCAAAGCCGATTCCGATGAGTGGACGAAACCGGCCCCACGGAAAGCGTCTAAGAATCCCGAATATTTACCTTCCAGTGGCGAGGAGGAATCGGGGGTGATTGATCCTACGGCTGTGGAGATCGAATGCGACAACTTGATGCTAACGATATTCAAAAATCAGGCTATCATACAAACTCAGATTAAGAAACCTGCGTGCAATGAAAATGCAAAATGCGGACTTACGGTTCAACAGTAAGTATAATCAAAACAAGAGGTAATTTGGTCTAAACTTTAAACAGAACACTAATTTGATTGTTAATTTTTGCATGTGACATTTATTTAATTATGATTTCTTTCAGAGATGATATTAAATTGAAAGTTAACTTTGACCAAAGTCTATCAGCCACATTTCGTAGTTGGGTAGATGAGATAACAACTTATATCAACTGTTTTTGCCGCAAATGGCGCACCAAGTACTTTGTAGAATCCCAAAACTCGCAATGCCAAAAAAAAGGTAGATTAACTGTTTGACCTTATCCCGATTATTGCAATCTATTGCTTTATTTCAGGCTTTGAGTTGTTTACATCGGTTCCGCCCCTGGGACAGTATAACTTTTGTGCTGGCAACTATTTTATTGATGTGAGTGAACTGACTTCGGTTAATAAACAAATGAAGAATCACTACGATTGGGTGGACAAGGACATGGACAAGTTTCCGCGCTTTCCGCTCTCTAAGAAAGAGCCACCGGCGTTTGAATTCCCCTTTATTCTGAACTCCAGGTATGTTTTGCAGTGATAGAGCGTGAATCTTCTGAGTTTAGCTTCTTTAAGGATTTATGTGGAGATACCAGCACAACTTGACAACACGGATCGGCTGCACCAGTTCGTTTCTGAGTTTAATACGATCAAATTCAAGAATCAGCGATATCGCTTCAACAAGTGAGTTGCAAGATTAACCAAAAGTCCAAACGGACTCCACATTTGCTTTGCACTTCCTCATAGGGCGGTTCTGTTCCATCTGCACCCCCGACTGCGCACGCTGGTACAAGCGGAAATCAGCAAGCGCAGCTGGAAGAGTCGTCACGCAGAGCATCGGCGACGCCTTTTCATGGAGCAACAGCGTCTCAGCCTCTACTTGGCCATGCTGAAGCACAAGGTATACCCAAATTACTTCCAGTTCAGGGATCAGTTCTACTCCCACGTCCGAAATATCGACTTCTTCGAGTTTATGACGTCCAAGTGCAACGAAAATGCCCACCCCAAAGAGATTCAGTTGGAACAGGTTGCGGTTGCACCACCCGAGAATCATAGTTCACCAAGCAAGCCCAAGACTAAGATTAGTAAGAAATGTGCCTGCCCCAAGTACCTTAAGTCATTAGACTAATAAGTAGACTTTGACTAATTTCGGATTAAACACTACCACTTTGTTGTTACTTTCAAAAAGGTTGAATTAAATTCTTAACTGATGGTTTAGAAAAATGTATATACTTTTGGGCCTGTCAAATGCCTTCTTCTGCACATTCTACGGAGTAAATTGTGAGTCGCTTTAAAACTGTTGTACAAATTTCTAAACAAAAACTTCTCTGTAACCGGAAAAGAAAAAAGTGATGATCGCGAAGTTGATATAATGAAACGTAATAGGCAATCAGGTGAAATAAAGTAGTATTCGACATTTGACTGAACTACAATAAACGCTTTTATTATTTATTGAGTTTTTGGCTTTAAAAAATGAGTTGAAAAAATCGGCGCTATATTTATGGACATTTAAAATGTACCTTTTGGTATTTTTTGGTATTTTTAACCGTGCGTTTTTCGTATAAATTGCACAATGTTGTCCTGTTAGCTAGATGAAACGCTTTCAGATATTAAAATTGTTTAAAGTTTCAAAATTATAAACTTAATCACTTACTAAAAATTTGTTTATATGTATATCGTATATAAATAAAGGATATGCTGATGACGTACCAAATACCAAACGCAATTCCAGCTAAGAAGCTCTGGCAACACTGCCACTAACACGCGTTCGGTCCAAATCGGAAAGTAAACAAATTGCAGGGGATCCACAGGTTACGGGGAAATAATGGGAGTTCGCGGCCTTACCAGCTACATAGCGCAGCGCGCCGAGATCTATCTGAAGCCCTTTGAGCTCCACTCTACTGCGCTGGTCATAGATGGTGACAATCTGGCGTGCAATTTGTACAAAGATGTAACCGGCAGCTACTCTGCGTTTGGCGGCGACTATGACGATTTCTACCGGGCGGTGGTTCAGTTCTTCCAGGTGCTGGCGGAGTGCAGCATCCGGCCATATGTACTGATGGATGGTGGCTATGAGGAGCGCAAGTTGCGTACAGTGGCCACGCGGTTGCGGGGCAAGATTTCGGTGATCAAGAAAATCAATCCGAACGACTCTATTACTCTTTTCCCGCTGCACCTTAAGGAGGTGTTCGTGGATGCATTGCGGGACTGTGGCGTACCCGTGATGCGGTGCGTCTTCGAGGCGGACGATGAGCTGGCGGCGCTGGCCAGAAAGCTGAACTGCCCGGTGCTCTCCTACGACTCTGATTTTTACATCCATAATGTCAAGTACATACCCCTCATCACACTTACTGTTAAGGTATGTGCAGATATATGTACTCTTACATGACATCTCCTAAGGCTAACTCTACTATCTGCTCCGTAGGTGCTCACCAAACAAGTGAAGGATAATAGCAAAGCCAATCAGGAGTCCCGCAATCTGCGGCGCAACGAGGCCAAGCACGTGGAGAAACGCACCAAGGCCAACAAGATTGTGGGAGGCATCCAAGCGCCAGCCCAGAGGGATAAGCCCAAGGGGAATACCAAGACTTACAAGTACCTTGACTGCTGCATTTACCGGGTTTCACATCTCTGCGGGCGAGGCACACTCAGCGCAGAGAAACTGCCGCTCTTTGCTGCTCTCCTGGGCAACGACTACATTGCCAGGAGCGCCTTCCGGAACTTCTTTGCAGCGGGAATGGGAAAAGCTGGAAGGAGTCGGAAGCTTAAGCAGCAGCAAAAACGCATCCAAGTAATCCTCAAATGGCTGAAGGAGGAAACGGCGGAGTCAGCCCTGGCAAAGGTTCTGTCTAGGCTGAAAAAGGTTTGGTTGTTGCTTAATATTTTTTGGGCTAGTTTTATATATTCTCGTATCCATTTCAGAGTCAAAGAGATTCTCTGGTGTCCCAGGTCCATGCAGCCATCTCTGGTTACTCAAACGAGTTGTGCCACGCTTACGACTTCTTCCTGGATCATTATGAAAATGCCTTTCCTTGCATAGAACCGCCAAGTGAGGAAGAACTTAGCGATGAAGATTATTCGGATGACTCGAATGAAGATGTATCTGATGAGGAAGATGCGAGTGTAGACCAACCTGACGAGGAGGCTCCGCAAGATCAGGAAGCAGACTCTGGTGAAGACGAAGGAGAAGAAGAAGAAGTGGAAGTAGAGGATAAAACCCTTCTCTTTCCGAAATGGTTTCTGGACAAACTATACCCAGCCAATCTCTCAAGGTACTTTGTGGACCTTATGCACCTGCGCAAGTATATAAACAATCCGCAGATCGAGCACTTTCCCTTCCATGATTCAAATGAACTCGCTCTGCCCATTTTGAATTATGTTTTCTCCTTGCTCCACCATGTGGAGGGTGCAAAAACGGAGCCGCAATTGGACGAGGAAGGGTCTCCACTGCCAATCGAGTTTACCTACCTAACCCGAGCTATTCGGGTAACCAATGTGAAATATTTAAAAATGCCCATTGAGAAGGAGCCTGAGTATTCCTTTGAACCATCTTACCCAGACGCACGGCACTTGAGGTTTATATTCGAGTCTAATGTGCCGCATGTGGAGACGGAGAAGCTTTTCGGAAAGTTGGAAGATCTGCCGGAGGATCTCAGGCTTTACTTCCTGGCGATAATATACTGGCTGCATCGGTCGGAGCACTGCGATCAACTGCATCTTCACGCCCTGCTTCTCGGTTTGATTGTTCTGCGAACAATTGATGTTACCATACCCGCAGAGCGGGAGGTAAAAGTTTTCCAAAAGAGATTTGGCAAGATCCTGAAGCAGGAACGATCCGTAAGGGACAAGGAAGCCGCGGAGGGCATCAAGCGTGGCATTAAGCCATCCCTTCTGGAGCTTCCTGTGCCAGATCGAATGCCACATGTGCCGAAATCGGACTGCTACTTGACCCAGGAACGCCTGTTGCCGCACTTCCACATGCAGGAGATATTCAAGAAGAAGTTCGATCTCTACTCGTCGACCGTAATTCACGCTTTTGCCGAATTTCAAGCTGTGGTCTATCAACTCAATGGGCTCAATGCCCTTCTGGACTTGCCGTTGCCAAGTCCACGAATGAATCAGCTATTCTGCGGTTCCTTCCTCTACAATATGTACGATCTGCTGAGAAACCGCACGGATGTTCGCTATCATATCGAGAATTTCCTCCTGCCCGACTCGAAACTAATGTTTGACTTCTATTGTTATCTGTATGATTGGTGCGCGGAATTCATTCCACAATGGAAGAACGTGGAGGTGGATGAGTCGGCGGCAAAAGCCATTCAAAAGAAGCGATTGAAGAAGCAGCGGCAGGCGGCCAGAAAAGCGGAAGCTAAGGAATCTAATCCGGATATCAATGTGGACTTGGTCAAGGATGCGGAACCCGAAGATGATTTCTTTGATTTAAATAACCAATTCTGTGCTCTTAAAGTTGCTTAGTGGCACTAAGCTTAATGCAATTACGACGTAGTTAAAGAATTATTACATTGAATAAAATAAAATGTTTAAATAATATATTAAGTATTGTTATCGGTTTTAGTATAGATTTTTGATAGTTTATTAAGTGTTTTGCAAGGTTTTATTATTATCGTTTAACAAGCGTTTTTTATTTAAATTTAAATTTTCCTATTTTTTATTTCTATAAATACTACTTCTAAAAATACCTTTTCAGTGTTTTCTTTTGGTATATTTGGCTCCCTCTGCTACGGCCACACTAGGGGCGACGTCACTGCTGCTGTTATCGTTGTAATCAACAAAAAAGAAAACGAAAATAAACCAAGCCGTTTTACAGCCGACTGATTCAAATACTCGCTTAGTTCATTATCAGCGCCCCGACACTGCCAACACCAAATGCCACCGCTGTGACCTCGGGCCGGAGCAGGAGCAGTGCTGCCAGCGCAAGCAAAGGCCAAAAACAAAGGCCCCAACCGAAAAAACCAAAACGTCATTGGCTGGCAATTAACCCAACAGACGGCTACGCCTGCTACGGAAGTGGAGGCGGCCTCGATCCAGCTGCCACGCCCCCTCTACCAGCTAGCGCGGATTATGGAGAGCGTCTTCGAGGCGTATTTGGGACCGGACAGTGTCCTCGCCAGCGCCGTCGGCCAGGCCGTTGGTAGCGGCGAACCGGAGGACATACCTAGGCGAAACACGGATGTCTGGGTGCTTGGCAGGAGATTTAATGCCATACAGGGTAAGCAGGCGAACATAGGAAATGAGTCATGGGATTTGGAGGGCCAAGAGCTCTTATCTTTCCCTCACAAAAAATTCACCTAGCTTGATTTTCAATAATTATTACTTCTGCTTGCCAGAACTCGAGCTCATCCGACGCGACATACAGTCGAGGCTGTGGTGCACATACCGCCATGGATTTTCACCCTTGGGAGAGGTCCAACTCACCTCGGACAAGGGATGGGGCTGCATGCTCCGCTGTGGTCAGATGGTCCTTGCCCAGGCCCTGATTGAACTCCATTTGGGTCGCGATTGGTTCTGGACGCCTGAGTGCCGGGATTCCACCTACCTCAAGATCGTAAACCGTTTCGAGGACGTACGGAAAAGCTACTACTCCATACACCAAATCGCTCTGATGGGAGAGTCGCAAAACAAGGCCGTTGGCGAATGGCTGGGACCGAATACAGTAGCACAGATCCTCAAGTAAAAGTCTCTCTCTGTGTCAGAAAGGTGAAGTCACCGCTTATTACCTTTCATTCGTTGCAGGAAACTGGTGTGCTTTGATGACTGGAGCTCCCTGGCAGTCCACGTTGCCATGGACAGCACTGTGGTTCTCGACGATGTATGTAAGTCGAAAATATTCTAAGCCCATTCTGAAGGTGTACCCATTGTAAAATCAAAAATCTATCACTCACAGACTCGCTGTGTCGAGAAGGAGACTCTTGGAAGCCACTGCTTCTGATTATTCCCCTACGCCTGGGCATCACCGACATCAACCCGCTCTATGTGCCAGCCTTAAAGAGATGCCTTGAACTAGACACAAGTTGCGGCATGATCGGCGGTCGGCCCAATCAGGCTCTGTACTTTCTGGGTTATGTGGATGACGAGGTCCTCTACCTGGATCCGCACACGACGCAAAGAACCGGTGCAGTGGGCCAGAAAACCGAAGCGGGCGAACAAGAATACGACGAGACCTACCATCAAAAGCACGCCGCCCGCCTGAGCTTCTCGGCCATGGATCCTTCGCTGGCGGTTTGCTTCCTTTGCAAGACCAGTGACAGTTTTGAAACACTGCTAGCCAAGTTCAGGGAGGAGGTTCTAAGCCTCTGTTCGCCGGCTCTGTTCGAGATCAGCCAGACTCGCGCCGTGGACTGGGACACGGCGGAGGACATCGACTGGCCAACTATGCCCGACATTGACTGGCCGGCGGGCACCTCGGACTCGGATTCGTTTGCCATAGTTGGTAAGTGAGGGAATAGTTCCTAATGGAAGGTCGGAACTAGCAAATATTCCATTTTACTAGCACTCTTTCTGTAGCTTTTCTACTAGTTGGTAGAATGAGTAAATTAGATTAGAAAATGTTGACAATGTCAAAACGTATTCTTATTAAAAACACAACTTTCCTTACTTTTTCTCAGATTAATCAATATCATTTTCGTTCTTACGCTAAATTATTGTTATATGTTTGGTAAATTAGTAAATAATTAGTAGTAAACTGACAAGTAATTAAATAACTTAGAAACCCAAATATTTAAAACTTTATTAGAATGAATGAAGGTATTCCAGGGAGATCTTAAGTTCGTTAATACTTACTCACTCACTTGTTAGTTAATACTTACTGGAAGCCTCCGAAACCTATCAAACCCACCCAAAAACTAACTCAACAATCCCATTCTTATCAATTCACTCCACTCGACAGAAGAGAGCGCGAGAGACGGTGACGCCGGCAGCAGCGGAGGCAGCGGCAAAAAACCCAGTGAGAGCGCCTTCATTTGAGTGGGTCACCGGCACAGAGCGAGCTGCCTCTCTCGCAACGCCTGCGCCGCAGCCACGAAAACAAACGAAGCCAAGCCAGGCGAAATTGGAGCAGCGGAGGATGCCGCCAGGGAGGAGTAGGCGGGTTGAGTGAGGAGGACGACGAGCGATGCTGCGAATGCAATAAACTAAGGCTAAAGTGCATAATTAGACGACGAGCTGGTTGAGATTTAGATTTTAGAATGTTTACGATTTGTACGAATGCGATTCATAATAATGCTGTTTTATTGTACGCGATATTGACTCCACGGGAGACAATTTGGCAAGAGATACACACACAGACAGACACACGCTTTTTGATGATCAATTAAACATTTTTATGCAACGTTGTACATGAAAAACCTGAAGAGATCGATCGCTTTACGCCAAGTGTCTACATAATATTTATATATTCGTTTCGTATATTCTTGTCTGTATATGCTCAAAAATGGACCAACAACTAAATACATAATACTTGGACTATATATGTATATATCTCTATATATATATTAACTTCACTGCTCGCCTCTGGACACAAACTGAAGCTGCACCAAAAATAAGGAACTTTCTCGAATGAACAAACCAAGGACAAGAAATGTTGGAATCTACGTTAACAACAAACTCGGGCCTGTGCAGCTATAAGCTGGCAATTGACACTAATTGGGCTTGATCTGTATGATCTCTTGGCTCTTAGTCCCCACGGAAAGGCAAACTTTGGTCTTTTGAAAATGCTTCACTGAAAATTATTTCCAGAACTCCTTCTTCATTCTTGTTTAATTTCCATTTTTAAATAAGTCTGGGAACTGTTTCTAATAAATATCTTTCTGTAATCTCATTCGTTGCTCTTTTTCGGGCTGATTTTAAAAATGATCTGGTCCAAGGCCAGCTATTTATGAATTTTTCAATGCTAACGAAAACCCAGTTTGCCTTTCCTCTTCAAGGGGAATCCCTAGATCCACCAGAACCAGGTGAGTAGTATTTTAAACATTCAACAACTATGTATCTGTGCGTGCCTTAGAGTATGCAGCACGATCTCTCAATCCGCTTCTCTGCCTTGGGCTCCACGTGCAGAGCCATCTCCACGTGCTTTCGCGCTAGCCAGGACTGTTTCTGCAGTCTGTTGACCACAATCCGGTAGGCTCCAATGATGTCCGACCGGGGTCCACTCTGCCTTGCGTTGATCAGCATCTCGGAGGAGAGTCCCATCTCGGCTAGAAGTTGTCTGGCCTCGAACTCCAGTGCCCCCAGCTGGCTGAGATCCTCGGTGGCCGTGGGCAGCATAATGCAGCTGCCAGTCTCCGCATCGTAGTTCTTGAACAGTGGACAGTCCTCGGCCACCTGAATATTCCACGGATTGATCTTGGCCGAGGCGCACTGACCCCCGTTGGACAGCTGCTTTTCCGGCTCCGTTTCCAAAGGCGTGACCTTCTTCTTCAGACTGCCACAGAGCAAGTATCTCCGTGTTGGACGTTTGGACTGCTCGACAGGTGCCGGCGGTTCCTTCAGCTGGCCCGATCCCTGGAGCAGGAACTCGTGACCCACCTCGATCGGCTGCAGGAAGTTCTGCACGAACATCTCGTCCTGCTGCCGCGTGTTCATGCTAATGGCTGGCTTCTTGACCACTTCCGCATACCGATCCCGCAGCGAGGCGCACTTCCGCAGCCGGTGGGACTTGCTGCGCACCCAGAAGATCGACCGCTTCGCCGGCTTGCTGTGCTGGCTTATCTCCCACTGCATCAGGTCCGCGCTCAGCTTGGGACAGGTCACGAACTGGCTGTTCAGCATGTCATCGATGGTGGGCCGATGAGCGGGTATGTGAATCAAAATACGTTCTACAAGGGGAAGAGATTAAAAATACGAATAAGCTTGAATAAGTACTTGGCAACTACGTATGTTGGCTTAAAATATAAAGGATATTTCAGTACGTACGTATAAGTCTTATGCACGGCAAACTAAGCTGGCCCGGCAGCAGGTAGTCGCCCTTGAGTATGGCCGCCTTGAGGCCGGGTATTGTGGGTGCCCGGAATGGCATGTTGCCCACCACCATGAAGTAGAGCAGGATACCCAGGGCCCATACATCCACTGGGGCACCGATGTAATGGTCATCGGAGAAGAGCTCGGGCGCCGCGTACGGAGGCGAGCCGCAGAACGTGTCGAGCTTCTGATTGGCACCTGTCAACCGGCGTGAAATTGATTAGTTTACTGGCGCGGTGTGAAGGGGCTGCTGAACCCACCATTGATAAGTTGTGTGCTGAAACCGAAATCGGCCAGCTTAAGACGATCTTCGGAGAGGAGCAGGACATTCTCCGCCTTGATGTCGCGATGCACGTAACCCAGGCTGTGCTGCAAGTGCGGGGAGGAAGACAAATGTGTAAATTTGAAAGCTGGAACAATCATAAACTCACCATATGTTTCACGGCCAGCAATAGTTGCTTCAACAAAGGCGCCGCATGAATCTCCCTCAGAGGCCCACCTTGGGTGATGTGGTTGTAAAGCTCCCCGCCGCGAATCCACTCAGTGACTAGGTAGACCCGCCCCAAAGTCTCCACCACCTCGAAAAGCCTTTGAACAACAAGATATATGCAATCTTATCCTATAATTGCTTCAAAGGACATACCTCAAAATATTTGGATGATGAACACACTCGAGAGTGGCTATTTCGCTGGACAGCATTCGCAGCGCCTTGGCATCGAGACCCGCTCGATCTAGGTCCACCACCTTAATGGCCACTTTGTCTGAAATCGGGGTGGTTTCTTATTTATAGAAGGGACAAGTGATAACTGACAGCCATCTTACCACGCGTCAGCTGGTGGACAGCGAGTTTGACTTTGGAGAAGTTGCCGCGTCCGATGTCGCCACAAAATCTGTAGAGGCCAATGCGACGGCCGATGGTTACCTTTAATCGGCAAAGGAAATAAAATACATAAGCACATTTATAAGTGCAAAATATAAATATTAAAATATGTGCAATTTCCTCTAAAACTCGTGCTCGCACTAAGGTTAAGCAATCCGATGCAGCGATTATTTGATACTCCAATGTACACATGTTCTAACAATTAACATTGACTGCGCCCATTCCGGCCACAACTCGCTGCCTGTAATTTATGCCCTCGCGCCCTCGAATAGTCCTCGTGGTCTTGCAATTAGCCAAGGTCAAGTGCGCTACATTTTTGTTAATGTAATTTGAACTGTGCACTGCACTTGAAGCGGTCGCTTTTTGCTTGTTGATGGTCGCTCTTTTTTCAGTTTTTGCTGTTCTGTGTGTGTGCTTTTTTTCCCTGTTCTTTAATCCACCTTTTGAGCCAGCGAAGGCGGGGTGAGCGTTAATTAAGGAATGAGCAAACGAACGCAGCGCAACGCGGCGTATACGTAATGCGGATACTTGCATTCGGTCACACGCGCATTTTGCAACGCAAGCCCCGAACAAGCGGTGAATGTGCTCGCAAACACTCGAAATAAAATGAGCTAAAAACAAAAATAAAATAAAATTGGGGAGTGTTGGAAATTCTTTAAAGAATTTTATATATGTTGTGCATATTTTGTTATATAGTTCATGGAAATGATTAATCAAAATCACTACCAGACAATATTACTGAGTAATTAATACTCTCTATCGTAAGATAATTAGAAACCATACATTATTGAAATTTATTTAAAATATATATATTCTAGACCCTTTTTATTTTCAGTGCACCACGCGTTAGCCTCCCTTAACGCCATTGGTGCACAAGCAAATTAGCCTTGAACCCCGACATAATTGCAGCGCTGCGGCAGAGGGTTCGTGTATTAGCTAACACTCTAACACACCTCTTACACACAGCCGCATACTCGGGCGCACACCCACCCACAGCGAACACAAAGCGGGAGAGGCGGCGACATCAAGCGACAACGACTTTTCTGTGACGTCAGGGCGGAGGTGGTGCCAGTAGAAGTGAACCCCCTATTCTGTGCACCGCCAAACAGGTTGCATTCAAGCTTATATGAGACACAATTCATCTTGTGCAAGGACACCAAAATCTGGCACAATAAGTTCATGACACGGTGCGGAGATAAATTTCGCCATAACAATTTGCAACCTTCGAGGATCTAACACCGTACGTAAAAGGGTGCTCGAGGAAATTTGCTTTGTGTCACGGCTGCTCTGCAAATAGGATTAATCTAAACGAGTCTGTGGTGCTGCAGGGCGGGATTAAGATGGATTCTAGTCAATTGTTGCGACAACAAATGGATACATTTAGGTGTACTGTAAAGAACAGATTTAGTACTAGTTAACTAAAGTATTAAATAGTTTACAGCAGTTTAGGAGGGATATATACACTTAAGTAGTATTTTTATGTAAACTGTTTAACTCTGTGATTTTCTTAACATTTAACAACAATAACCCAATGTAATACCGTTTATTAGTAAAGCAGTTGAAAACATAAATAATCGTAATTAAATTCTGTAAAATAAACTCATTGATAGGATTGTTATTAGTTTAAATTGTGTTTATTTTATACCATTTAACAATGTACTTTTAACTGTTTAAAATAACTCGACTTTTTATAATCTCCAACAAACCTCCAATACATAAATTACGCATACGCAGTGATGTCTTTGTTAACATTGCGGTAAATTAATGTCATATTTAATACAAACAAGAGTGAATATTTTTATTATACAAATAAAATACTTATGCTCACGATAAATTTCCATTTATTAATGAATTAATTTAATTTAAGTTAATGTTCTAAGAATCTAACAAAATAATAATACGCATACGCAGGATCTGTTTACATTGAAGTGTACTTCATGTAATTAATCCTATATAGTAAATAATTCATCAAAATTAAGCTGTCATAGTCCTTTATACCTAAATCATTTGTTCCTATTAAATATTTTTATGTTTAATCAGGTTCGCTTTACCTAACAAGTTCTTCACTAAAAATTTGCACGTAATGCAATGACTGTTCTAATTGGAGTTGGTCTAGCCATCAAGGAACACCACAATTCTCTGGTAGAGCCTCTGGTTGAAGGATGCCTCGCCTTCCTCCAGACTCCTAGCCAAAGTTCTCTAGTAGCCACAAGCATTTCAATTCGCACTTACCTCGTGGCCGCATCGCGGATCGCATTGCAGTGCCTTGGTGAGCCTCTGGTAGGGCGGAGTGGGCGGTGGCGGCTGGCAAATTGTCAGCGACGTAGTCAGGGGCGGCGGCGGCGGGGGTGGCAGCGGCAGCGGGGGCACCTTCACAGTGGCTGAGCTGCGCAGCGCGTTGGTATCCACGGCTGCCGTTTTGCTGCTTTCACTTCCTGGGTGCGAGGCTTGGAATGGGGCTGGGCTTGGCTTGGCTGGCTGGGCTGGCTGGCTGGCAACTTGTTGGTCGTCGTCCTCGCCCAGGTCACTCCTCCTGCGTCCTATTTCGCTCCCCGGACTCGTGTGTAATTACAGAATGGCAAGTCTTAGTTTCAGAACCGAGCCGGACAGTCTTACATTATTAAATGCCACCACGCCTGCAAGAGCACAAAAGTCGAACAAAAAGTTGGTAAGTGAAAGAGAAGAGTTAAGCCAACTTGACTTGTGCTGTTGGGTAAACGTCTTATTCTATTTAAGCGGCGATACGATTTAATTGGAAATATATATAAGTGGATGGGTTTATCGTGCAAGAAGAGCACATACACTTAAGTTGCTGCAAGATATGTGGAATCGAGATAATTAGTTACTCATGTTTAAGTTAGGTTTTCTTTCAATATTTATTTTGAAGTATATTATTTGAGTTAGGCAGGTCATTATTTGTATTTTTAAATATATTTTTGAAAACTTTCATTCAGCAGAAACCTCAACAAAAGTCTTTTAGAACTTAAATTATTAGTTGTTATATTTCTTCAAAAATGTTCTTAACAAAAAGCTCTAATAAATGAACCCATAAATTTCTATTAAATGAGACCGTTGAAAAACTTAAAGCTAAATGTATTACCTGTCCCAGCTGACACTGATTTAGTGTTTGTTCTATCAAAACAAAAATGATGTTAAATAATGTGCTTTTGAAAATTGCGTTTGCATGCAATTATTTTATATGGCGTCCCTAATGAGTTTTATTCAAAGGTTACGCCTTTCGGGCCATTAATTTTCAATTTTTCATCCGGCACAGGAAAATTTGCCGGTGAACTTAGATTAACCTCCTCCAAGTTCGATGATGGAAAAACCGTGAAGCATAAATTACGATAATTAAATGAAACTAACACGTCAAGCTGATTTTGCTACGAAACTTGGTGAGACGACCGTTGTAAAAAATGTTCGCTGGCCAAATATAATTAACGGTTGTCGGAGAAGGCCATGAAAATGAGAAAACTTTCGGGTGTAACGTAATCGATATGGGTTGAGACTGAGTGCCCGGCCCTGTTTCATCCAATTATGCTGGTCGTAACTCAACTAGTGGCCCGACAGGCGGGATAACAGATTTCCAATAAGCGAATAAGCAATTCGTCAATAATTCAATAAGGAAAAGGGCTCGCTCTGCGCGCATCCTTTTGCTGCATCAAAAGTTAACGCGAAGTAATTACGTAAATGGATTTTCTTCCCTTTTTTGCTTCGCTCAAATTTCCTGTACAATGGCAAACACAGCGACCAAGGAGGAGGAGGGATACCGGGATCGGGGAAATATTTATATACCAATCGAGAAGGCCCGTCCCGCCCCATTCCCTGGAGCGTGACAGGAAGTTGGCCAGGAAGGAACCGAGCCAAATCCGAACTCTCATCAGCCGGCGGCAGGCGACCAGCCGTACAGAGATACGAGCTTGCAAATGGGCCCGCACACTCTCTGCCAAGTGCTACTGCCACACACATATCTCAAACTATAAGCACTTGAAATTATTATAAAAGCCGCAAAGGGTTGGCTTAACTTTCTGGCCAAGTCGGCGACAGGCGCCGACTGACTGACGGCTAAAAGTCCCCTGCCGGTGGTTTTAACACCTCCTGGATGCGTGCACAATCGCGATCAAAATAATAGTGCAAGCTATTTGATAAAACTAAAAGTTACCATTTAACCTCCGTCGAAAAATTCTTCAAAAAAGGATTAGTTTTACTTGGAGCTAAAATATTTAGAGTTCGTAGAAACGATTGTACTTTGAAAGTTATCAAAATTGCCATCAACTAAGTGCTGATTTCACCAAAAAGGTTAAAAGTTAAAGGTTGCCATGTGGGAATGTTTGCATTAATAGAAAAGCTTCAGCTTTAAATCTAACAATTTTAGATTCTTGGAAAACGCTTTATTAATACTATTCATGAAACTTTAGCTAAATTAAAGTGATGTCAAAAAACTCATATGACAGTTAGTAACATATATTTTAGCAGCTTTGGTAGAATATTTACAACTAAAAAAACTTATTTCCAAATTTGAAAAATAAACACTTCAGACTTTGAATAAATAGCTTTAGATAAATGTAATTTAACTCTTAACTTGCTTTTCAAACATCACTACATAAAATATTAAGTTTACCCTGCATTTATTCATGAAACATGGCGATTTTCTGACTTATCTTCCAAACACAAAGGTTGGCAGCTGTCTCCTACTGACAGTTTTGTTTTGCAATATTTTTCGAAAAGCCTCCATTTTGTGTTTACTATCCTGCTGGCCGTAGCACAATTAAATTTACATTTACATTCGCAGGCATGCGTGCTTGTGAGTGTGCGAGTGTGTGGCGTTACGTGCCCAGCTGTCACTGCTGCCGCAGAAGCCGCAATTTCATTTCGACTCTGGCAAGTATGCAACGAAATTTTTACACTTTTCCCACTTATCAAGCCGAAGCAGACTCTCTGTTTCGTTGAGGCTGTGTGAGTGTGTGTGGGTTGCGGGGGAGTTGGGGCTTACCTTGGATGGCTTTCCCTCTGTCACGCATACATTTGCATGCTAATGTCCCCCATTTCCCCCTCCATCAACGTGGAATTACAGTTTTAATTACAAAACTCAACATGAATGCATTTGATATCAAACGAAAACAGAAGCGAGTAGGATCCGAGAACTAAGTGTAGTTGCAATTTGAGTGATGGGATTATAGAGGGGCGAGGTAGAGTGGGAAACGTAGAGGTAGAGTGTAGCTGGAGATACCAGAGAGAGTGTTGCCTTCCAAGTTTTTCCTTTTGAAACTCTGAAAGGATTCGCATAACTGGGTCAAAAATGTTAGCATAAAAGGAAATAGGCACTTGGCAAAGCGAAACTCGCTACGCAAAAAAAGAGGAAACCCATAAAGGATATGGCGTACTCATACCATAACATATGAAATTCCAATTCATTTATGTAACTACTGAATTTTAAAGTTTATGTCAACCTTATTGGGATGAGCAAACTATTTATCAGACATGCAAAACCTATTTCCAAGCAATTACACTTATTTGTCAGTGTTAAAGAATAACAGCTGGTATCCTAGGAAGTGCGAATATCCTAGATTTTAATTTCTAGAGAAATCCAATCGTTATGATAATTCTTTGAATGGACAATTAAAGCGGTTAAAGTAGAATATTAAAGCCTAACTGAATCTTTAATTTGTGAAAATACACATCTTAAATAATAGGATAATTTTCTGGAACGAATAAATCTAATTAAGCCAAGACTTTGTTGACTTGGCAAGCAATTACACAGAAACCAATTAGGCTACGTATGGTATGACTTCCAGGAAAAATGCTTTTAATCAAGGAGTCGTATTGACATAGTAATGAATTTAAAGCCTTGCCTAAATCATCTTTCTTGTTTAAATTCCTTTGACCCACATATACGTTTACATATATGGTCTGTGTTTTACCTCAATGAATGGATACAATTCTCTTCGTTCTTAAAGCTCATAAATTCGTGTAATATTTACAAGGGATAGCAATTGACCCATTTAGACCCTTCTGCTCCTCCCATAAATCAGGCAGCCAAACGGTTTAGAGTTTCGCAATTTAAGGCTTGGCTGTTCCAAGGAACTTCCACTCGAAGTGTGTGCAGCCTCCTCTCCACTTGGGATAATTCCCCCCACTTGGGATAATTCGAGCAATGCCTCGCCTTGGCAGCTGCCATCGTCTGTAAAATTATTCACACATTTTTCGGGTCAAGTTCAACTGCAGGCATTAATTATAAGGACTTGGCACTCTCTTGTTTGGCTCTCAAGTTCAAACGAATTGAAATTGCATGCCGTTGGGTGGGATCAAATTGGCAGATGTCTTAATTTTACGCAGAATTCCCGCCCCCAACATGAATCACCCTAATGCGATACAGATTTAGACATCGGACAAGTGCGTGGTGGTCGAGCGATTAAAAATAACTAAAAGAGTGCGTAATTCGTGTACGGAGGAGGATGCAGTGACCGCTTGGAGGCCAGAGGAATATAAATAGAAAGTGCTCCAAAATGAGATGTGCACTGCACCGGCTGTGCGGCGGTGTGGCTGTGGCTGTGAGGCTGCGGATGGCTAACTGGCGCAAGGACACTTGTTGTGGTCACCAGTGTACCATCAACAGCACACCGCCCACTCTCCCATAAAAATCGATGAAAATCTGCATGGAAAAAATACCAGAACAAGTTCCCTTATTACATGCTCGACGTAAATGGAATTATGGAACCCAAATGCAATAAAAATGAATTATTAGAGTGAAAGGAGTGCTGCAAATGGAATTTATCACAATTTGCACGTGTAATTAATTAGTTTTTACGCTCCGTGAAGCAGAGCCGGAGAAGTCATTACGGATTCTTGCCGCCCTTCTTCCTCCCTTTGCTAGTCGCCATTCGCCGCCTTCTGCTTCTCGGTTTTCCCATTTGCAATTTGAATTTCATAAAGCAGAAGGCAAGAACTATACAACGACCGAAATTCAGTTATGTCCTTCAACTTGAACGATGTCGTTATACCCTTCTCCCCCTCGCAGGCCATTTCCTTTATTTGAGCCACTTACAAGTCCAAAAACAAATAACAAGGACAATGGAAACAAGTCACAAGCACTATGGGGAATGAATGAGTGCACTTAAAGAAATAATGGTTCCAGCTTATGAGGCACAAAGATCTTGCAAAAGAAAAGCTGAGACCCTTCAAAGTTGTCATCAGTACAGCGGTGGCTGACCTACATTAACCTTCAGCTTGTAATTGCGCTCGTCGTGCTCTTCTATGGACTTTGTTTAATTGTGTTCTTAATAATTATTTATTATTATTATTTATTTATTTAATAGAGTTTAGTAAATCATCATACAACCTTAAAAAAAAACTAAACCCTTAAAAAAACCAAAGCTAGTGGGTTTTCCTTTAAGTGAACAAAAATCATCTAAACAAACGAAAAACTGAATTTACATTTTTCGCTTCCTCATCTGTACTTGTTATTGGTTAATGAAAAAGTTGGACAAGCTAATAATAGAAATCAAAGAAGACAGCATTGGAGCACAGATAAAATAAAATATATATCCAATTTTAAACATTTAATACGAGTTTCTTCTTTATATGAACAAAGGAGAACACAATAGAGTAACAAACAAAATAAATAAAATGAAAATGTATAAAAATGCTAAGATTCCCGTCAAGCGAAACAAAATTGAAGGAATTGAGCAAGCTGCCATTATATGTATCAGCTTTTTTATGATATTTTATCCCAGAGCTTCTTGTAATGCCAAATTTAATTCCCCCATTCGAGCAGAACTTTACTGCTTAATGATCATGAAATTTCCAGCGAGAGGAAGCCATCCATCAGCGGGCGACCGTTGGAGGAGCAACCCTCGCGGCCAAAGTGACCGTCATTATAGGTAATTCCCCGATGCCAGAGCAGCGCCAGCAATAATGCAAATACTTGGACTTGGACTCCAAAGAACGCGAATAACCAAGCGGTGGAATTCGGCTCTGGGAATGGGAGCCACCCCGACTTACTCTTACACACATTTCGAACAGCAACAACCGATAAGGCAGGAAAATTTCTTCTGCTTCGTTCATTGTTTTTATAAGCGGTATCTTAAATTAGAGGGGTATATTGGGCGGGGGTATATTTTGGTAAGTAAGAACTGGACCTGGTTTCAGTTCCGATCTATAAATTATGTCAATAATTATATGTCAATATTATACTTTTGAAACAAAAGGAATGGTTGCGGGCGGTGCTGTTGAGGAAGATAGACTACGAGTATCCCCAGATAAACTATATCCAGAAACATGCATACTCAACAGGCCTCTCATCTCCATTAAGAAGACTCAGTAAAATTGCTTTCTCTAGCTCATTTATATCCGAATATCAGTGGAAAAACCCCCTCTCGCAGCTACTGGGCATCCCCAAGTCGACGCCGTCAACTTACTTTTTCTTTTCGGACCGCTCTTAGCCAAGCCCAAGTCAACTCAACTCAAGAATAAACGACGACAACAGCGAACAATTTCCCAGCACAAAAACAAACCGGAGCGAATGGAGGAAGGGAAGAAAAAAGAGTCTCAGAACCAGAAATGAAAATTTGCATACAAAAACCCAAAAGTTGCGCGCGGAAGTTGTATGCGAAAATTCGCATGGGCGCACCTGGACGCAGGGGGCGTGGCGCCAGCGGACCGCCGATGGCCAAAGCCAAACCGAAACCGAAACCGAACAGAGAAAAAAGTATAGGGAAAAACGAGAAAACCCGTAAGGTGTAATGAGTGTGGAATGTCGTAAATTTTTAAATTGCTTTGCTTGGTTTTATTTTTTTGGTGCTGTCTTCGTGTCGGCCTTGTGTTTGTAATTTGTGCGGTTGTCTCACACCCGCAGTCGAATATTCTGGCGGTGGTCGGGATGGGGCGGGGCTTAGGGAACACCTTGTGGGAATTTCCGCTGAAAAGTTAAATTATGAGCCACGCATCGCTAAGCGCCATCAAGTGCCCGCCATCCCCAATCCGTTCCCCAGACAGTGAACAAAATAAAGTGACTTTTATTGTTGCTGGGTAGCTCTGGCGTTTCTGCTAACTGAATGTCAAATCTATTGAGGCGATTAAAAGGCGCACACCCCCACACACAAAAGACTCCAAAAACACAAACACAGCAGCCTAAGCGCTATTAAGAGCAATCAAAAACCGTGCACAGCGAGTGAAATGAGTGCTGGACTACAGGTTACCCATTATTTGTGACTAATCTTAATATGTTTTTCGGGTAAGAGAGGTGTAAGTAATCACCTGCAATAATACCCTTCTATAGTTCGGTATATAACCTTTTCCAGCTTATTTATAACCTATTTATTTAATACCCTAGACCTGGACGAGAGAATTTCACTTCTCCGAGCTTAAGTCATCAACTCGAGGCCCAGATACACGCTGCGCTGACGTGACACAGCCATTGATTGGGTCCATTGATCACTTTGTTGTCCCAACTGGACAACTCGCGAATAAATTCGACGGGTCAGTGGCGCTATCTCATCCCTCTCTCCCCTGGGAAGCACACATCGTCACCGTGTCAGTTTCAGTTTCAGCTTCAGCTTCAGTGTCATGGAATGCAAATTAATATTAATTAAACGCGCTGGCAGCTCTGCCGAAACTGTTGTTTCAATTTCGACCAAGCTTCCCCAGGCAAAGGGGATATCGGTATGGGTATTGGTAAATCCAGCGAATTCGAGGTGGAAAACAAGCGCCTGGATTATGGGTCTGATGTGGGTCTGATGTCTGGGTGCAAATGCGTGAAAATGTTGCTAAAATGCTGAAGATTAATGACCGACCAAGACCTTTTCCCACGTCACGAATCCCCATAAAGCGAAATTTATGCTTTGCCGTTTAATCAAACATTTCAAATTGGTTGCTGGTTTACACAAAATTAATCATGTGTAAGGACGAAGCACATACTTTACACTGTTGGGGCTTTGGGGAATATATCAAAGCCCTTCTGTGTAGCTTATCATTTATTTTCTCTTCATAATAGAGCTTAATTTGATTAAATTGCATACATTTTCCAGCTTACGCATAAATTAACCCACAGAAGCCATTGCTGTAATAATATTCCATCGCCTACGAATAAGCGGAATTACCGATTGTTATTTTTATTGACGATTTCCAGCGCAATCAGCGACACTCATTGCCTGAGTAAGCTCCCCCATGGGACCGCAATGTTTATTTATTTTTAGCCAAAAAGGTTCATTCATAAAGCGGGTTTCCATATAATTTATTATTGTTAGATAAGCCACATATATGCAAACGCAACTTATCTGTTATGCGATGGCGTCAAAGAAGCGACATCCAAATTGCAGAGAATTAACATGGTCGTATAACTGGGTTAAATATGGAAAGAATGATTACCTCTGAGGCTAAATTAGTCTATAAAATATTTTTAGATACACCCAAGTCTTTTATATTTTATCTGTTTTTGCCAACTGAAATAAAACAAAAAAGAACATGACTTGTCCCGCACTCCATTAAATAAATACATTTATTTAAATGCAGCTTTTACGAATTCTCTGCAAAATGAACGAATTCTTTTGTTTGATAACTGTCAGTCGATATATTTTTTTTTCAAAATAAATATTGACTTGTCTGCGTGGATATATTTCACACCTTTATACTCTACATTAAAGTATTATGGGTTTCCTTGAAATCCATATTTTATTATTTAAAATATAACTGAAGAATGTGTGGATTGTTAAGGCAATTATATTTGATTTTGTCTACTAAGGACGCACAAATGAACGTGAAACCAATCTGTCATGATTGACCAACAAGGGTATTTGAGCTTTAATAAACTTTTCCATTTTACTGCTGTGATTCTTAAACAAATATTTATGTTTGAAATTGCAATAACCAGAAAAACAAACAATTTATTTTTCATGAACCGCTGCGCGGTAAATTTAAAATCATTTCTGATGAGGGGAAACAACATTGAAAGGCAAATAACTTAGTTTCGTTTGCGTGTCGCGGACTTTGCAGCTGCAGCGATGGCAACTGTAAGCAAACATTTAATTCAATTTACACTTAATTTAATTAAGGCTTATTGAAAATTATTTATTTAAATGACACAGCGCCTGGTGTGCGTTGAGGCAGCCCATGAAATATTTATAGCGCGTTTGCGGACTGCACAGCATGGCCCATGTTTTATTTATTTATAACATTTAAGTACAATGAGCAGACGCACGCATTGGCAATGGGTGTTTGCCCAGGCCCCCGCCGCCCTCCTGCCGGCTCCCCTCCGCTCCTCTCGAGTATGTAAATAAATTATTATAATACGTACTTAACGAGAAGTGCGACAGACTAGGAGAGCGCGCCTATTTGCACAACAATAAAGTCAATTTAGTCGTTGCTGCGCGGAGCGGTGCGGCGCGGTATGACTCGGGCAGGCTTCATTAAATGCAGTCAAATACGCGACATCGTCGACTCTGAGTACCTCTATTTCAGAGGTCCCACTCTCCTCTACACATTGCCCCGGCTCTTCATACGTAAATAAACATATATATAAATATTTGCAGCTCCTACACCCTAATCAAGGGGTCCTACAGCCTCTGAGAGCCGTTTGAAAGGCTTGGCAAAGCCCTTTTGTTGTATTTGTACACGTTTCTAGTATCCTGCCGATGTCCTGAACACATTTGTCCTTGCTTCGTCCGAACCGAAAATTCAATCAATCTCCCGAAGACGGGTTTTTTTCTGTTCTTATATTTGTCCAGACATCCCTATTTATAGATGCATGATTCTGTCAATTTGTTTGCATGTCATTTACAGGACCTCGAGTCAGGTTTCACCTGTGACAGATTAAGGGAGGGAGTGGAGTGACAGAATACAAATAATTTGTTCACAAGTGAATAAGGGATTAGTCAGGCAATTAGCAAGGTGAAGAAAGAAATATTTACACAGGTAATTTGGGTCTCGAATAAAGAAGTGAGCATTAAAGTTTATTTTTACTTTAACTTCCTTTCGAATTTTGGTAAATTAAGATACAAAAAATATACTTCCCTCGTTTAAATAATTAATTTTTCTAGAGTATTTTCCGCTGCGGTGAGCTTTCCACATTCGCCCATGTTTTCACGAACTTATTTGTTGCGTGCGAATGAGAGCTCAATTCGCCTGATAAGACGTTGCGACACAGGGTCTGCTCCGGTCTGGTCTGACGTGGATGATGATGTGAATACTGAGACTGGCCCCGAGGCCATCTCCTTGGGGCTTAACGTCGAACCCTTAACCCTTGTTAGCAGGCGGAAAGTGCGATGCATCGAAAAGTTTATGTATAATGTGCGTTTAATGGCGACAGCCCACGGCAGTGGAAGCTGAGAGAATGTAACGCATACGCAGCGTGGTCCCGAAATACTTTTGCC